>JAJOOR010014832.1:0-17554 GCA_036250505.1 Solanum acaule
CTTTTCCATCAGCTAGAAGATGGATTTCTTTTACTTCCCTGTCACTATTCAGTTCAAAATAAATGCTAAGATATACAGACAACGCATCAAGAAGATCAGATCTTGTCACACTGATAATATTTGGAATCTCGCCACGAAACAATACTATGGTCTGGTTTAATTATGAAGACATCACTAAGCTTAAAGTTGTTTCTCATCAATTGAATCGTCTTCACCATAAAATTGTACAGTGCAAATAAAGCAAAAACAACTTTTTTGCTATGTATAAGATGTTAAATTGCCTCAACATAAAGTGAGATTCTAGTACAATAGTAAGGGAGGTTCAAAATTTTGCTTAGGGCCATAGTTTCATATCCCAATTGTGACATTCTAATACTACTTCCGTTCCAATTTCTTTATCTTACTATCTTTTTAAGTCCGTTTAAAACAATGTCTCAATCCTATTTCCATAACTCTTTAATTCTAACTTTTCTAGTGTAGTTGAAGAGGTAAATACTTCTAAGGAGTAAGATACAAAGGTGACGAAATCAGTGTATAGTTTATGGAATACCACCAAACTTTTGTTTTTTGGTTGCCATCAAAGCAGAAAAGAACAAAAGCCTTTTATCAGCAACAGTACATTTCAAAAGTAATAAATGTCAAGCTGAAAGACTTGACATCTCTACTTACCCTACATGATTCTTTACCTTTTCCAACTAAAAACTCAGATCTGAAAGCCAAACCAAAATTAAATGAAAAAGGGAAAAAACATTACTATTGATTCAAGTAATGCCATTTTTGTACTTGAAATGATATGACTTCCCAACCTACATGTCAAGACAACCTACTTTAACCCCACCATTAAAGTGAAAAAAAAAAAAGGAAAACTTCAATGCTAATGAGTTTATTAAACTTAATTAAACCTCTGTTAACACATATTTAAGCCAATTCTTGATCAAAAACTAATAACTCCCAATTACACTATATAAACTTAAGATCAGAGAGCAGGTTTAACCTCACAAGACAATAAAATTATAAATAAAAGAGGGAAAAAAATGCCAACCTCCGTCCCAATTTATGTAGTAACACTTTTTGTCTTTTGAGATTCTAAAACATAATAAAAACCGTAACTTTTAGTACTTTATGTATTGTCTTTGACTATCTAAATTTTAATTTTAATATAATGAGTCGATCTAATCTAATTTAGATTAGAAAAGTAGTCAAATTGACTCTCTCTCGATAACCAAAAAGTGTCATGTAGATCGAGACAAAGGAGTAGTAGTTTTTCGGACTGTTCATAAGCTGGCCTAAGGACCTCAAAAGGCAATATTCACTTGAATCAAAAACAAGAAAAAAGATGTCAGTAAAAGGCAGTGACCAGTTAGTAATTCAAACGAGGCTGTGTATTAATTACTTAACTAAAGAATCATAAGCTGACTTATAATAAAAAAAATGTTATGCTTAATTACTGCATAGTTCCATTTTCCGCGGGTAAACCACGAAAAAACTGATAATGACGCAAAATCAATATTTCAACATCATACAGCAACCGACAAAAAATAAAATAATTTAAATTACACGACAAAAAACTAAATTAAGTACACCACCTTCAATATTTGGTGCTGTCAAATCCATTATTATTAACCCATAAAAGCAAACAACTAAATTTATGATTGTACAGAACTCATAAACAAATCACTCAAACAACAATAACATACACAGTGAAATCTCATGGGGATTGTTTACGAAAGAAACTCGGCTCAAGTGCAGTGAATCAAATCACTCAAAAAAAAAGGAGAGAACTCTGCAGAAAGCCAGAAATAAAACACCATTCATGGCCAAAAGAAAATTTTACACCAAAAAGGTTAAAAACAGATTTATTTATTTTTCCTTTTAATTTGCGGAAAAGACACAATAAAAAATGGCTAAAGTTTTCACCTTTTGCATGCCCAACTATGGAAAACATCCATAGAATCAAACAGGGTGCCCATAAAAAGTACTAGAAACATATAAAACTCAAACAGCATTGCATGATGAACTAAAAAAAATGTAATCTTGAATCAAGAAAATAAACCCCACAAGTTAAAAATGTAATCTTTAATCAAGAAAATAAACCCCACAAGTTAAAAATGTAATCTTTAATCAAGAAAATAAACCCCACAAGTAAAAATGTAATCTTGAATCAAGAAAAAAACCCCACAAGTTAAAAATGTAATCTTTAATCAAGAAAATAAACCCCACAAGTTAAAAAAGGTGTAATAAAATACCTGTTAATTATATCATGCCCCTTTGAATCAGAAAGAATCAATCTTGAAAATCCAATTCTCAAATGCCTAAAAGAAAAGAGTTCAATTCAGTTCACATCAGATTCGAAAATATAAAGAAAGAAAATAAAAATAAAAGGGAAAAAGATTCTACCTTTAAAAAGAAACGGCAGCAGGAGGTGAAGAGAAAATTAAAAGAGAAAAACCCTAAGAAAATAAAATGTAACAGAAAATAGAGAGAGAAAATAAAAGAAATGAAAGGAAAAAAAGGAGGAGGAAAATTAAGGTTGAGAAACCTAAGTATATATAGAGTTTTGAATTTAATAAGCCCAAAAAAAGACGTGCCAAACAAGAAAACCTTTTTCTTTCAGCATAATTAGTAGATGAAGTAACTTTTTATCTTGAATTTTATTTACGATAATACATTAATATCGGATCAACTAATATTTAGTATTAAATCTTGCAAAATAATACGATGAATAAGCAAGTTATAAAGGTAAAACATGGGGGAAAAACTGTCGGAGTAAAACATTTGGCTCACTTTTTCGCCAATTATACGAAGAATAAGGAGATACTGAAAAATCCCCTTATTTCTCTTTAAAATGTGATTTGATGAGTTAATCCCTTCTTTTAGTTAAAGATGATTTGATTTTGTTATAGATTAAAATCTATATACAATGAATGTAGTTGTTCGTTGAATGGTTAAAATGCGGGAGTGAGATATAAATATGATTTTTTGTCGGAAAGGTTGAATCATGTAATAAAATTATTTATTTTTGTTTGATTTTTATAGTCGAAATACATGAATATAGTTATTTGTTAGAGGTTTGAGTAAATAATATGTAGTTTAGCTTTTTGTTAACTTTTAAAAATAAATAAATTTGACTTTATTGTCGAGAAATACAAATGTAGTTACTCTTTAGAGGGTTGAGACGTTGAGTCATACATATTTAATTTAATTTTTTGTTGATTTTATTTGACTCTTATGGTCGAAAGATACAAATACAAATATTTGTAGAAGGTGTAACCATGAATATCTAGTTTGATTTTTTGTTAATTCTTATTTGAGTTTTTTCATCGAGAGATACAAATATAGTTGTTCGTTAAAGGGTGCAATCATGAATATCTAATTTGATTTTTTGTTGATTCTTATTTGAGTTTATCGTCCAAAGATACAAATATATAATTTCGTTAGAGGTGCAATCGATCATGAATATCTAATTTGATTTTTTTCTTAAATATTCTTGTTTACTTTTATCATTGAGAATTACAAATGTAGATGTTCGTGAGAGGGTTGAGTCATGAATATCTACTTTGAGGGTTTCTTAAAAATCTATTTTAACTTTTATCACCAAGAGATACAAATACAGTTGTTCGTTAGAGGATGGAGTCATGAATATCTAGCTTGATTTCTTATTAATTTTTATTAGACTTTATCGTCGAGAGATCCAAATATAATTATTCGTTAGAGGGTTTAGTCATGAATATGTAGTTTTATTTTGTTACTTCTTTTTTCACTTTTATCATCGAGAGATACAAATACAGTTGTTTGTTAGAGGGTTAAGTTATTAATATCTAGGTCAATCTTTCTTAATTCTTATTTGATTTTTATCATCGAGAAATACCAATACAATTGTTCGTCAGAGGATTGCGTCATGAATATTAGCTTGATGTTTTGTTGAATTTTTCCTAAATTACCGTGTAAGGATAGTGAATGCGGCTGTTCATCGAACGGTTGAGTTCTTGAACTTATATTTGATTTTTAGTTTAATAGGTTGATTAAATGTATAAACTTGATTAAGCCGGTTTAATTAGTGTCGAAACTTTACCTTCTAGAATAATGATCTATATTATTTTTTGAAGGGCTAACTTCCGGAACTTATATTATGTTTTGATTATAAAAAATGCATAGTAATCGAAATTAGTTAGATTTTGATTCAAATATCCTCTCCTAGTTTTCAAATCTTGTAGCTCAAATGAATTTTTCACATTTTAATACATTTAGCAAATTCTCTAATACAAATCATAAAGTATAGATGATTAGACAAATTTAATATGTTGAATGATATTATTTTTTTCTCATGCTCATGAAATTATATTGAATATGTTGTACATAAGTTGTATCGCATTTTCTTTGTAGCTTCTTATACATTATTAACGCTAACGTACGTAATTCATACGTGACTTCTTTTTTTAAAAAAAAATCATTTCGGAAAAAAAACAACAGAAAGACAATAATAAAAGATGTTTTTTTAATTAAAAAAAAAGTAGTTAAGTAAATGAATTAAAAAAGTGAAAACAATTTTAATACATGTGCAAATACGTCGACATACGATCACAACAACAGCGTGCTTGCGAATGGCCAAATGAGACGCAGTGCCACGTGGACAGTTGTCAACGACACGTGGCAGTCCAGTACTGCACGTATGACACGTGGTAATTGATGATGTGGCGCTCTGTGAGATTTCACTACTTTTGATAATAGTAATTGATATTCTTTTCCCATATTTTGGCTTGATTAGCAACAAAATAAACATTAAAAAAAAATATAATTTTTTAAAAAAAGGAAAAAGGTATGCTACTTTACACGTATGATTGTCACGTGTCATCCAAGTCTCTTTTTAGTGTATTTTTGTTTAAAAATATTTCCAAGTTGCTAATATTTCTTTTTAGCATTAATTAATTTTAGAATGAAGGTTGTAACCACAATTCCTCGAGTCACATATTGTATATTTTGATATGCGTTGTTAGTAAAAATAGTAATTCATTACTTTTAACAATTAACATCTCCTCGAAAGGCATAGTCGATAGATCACATATGAGATGATCGGAGTATCAAATTGTTTTTTAGAAAAATAAAAGTATATATATTGGTTAAAAGGTGGATATTGGGACCATAAAGAGCAGCGGGTTTACCGAAAATCACGTGGAATCTTCTATGATCAGAAAGAAGGTTGTTTTTAACGGCGAATGCTTGACTTGCGGGGAGCAATACCGCCTCCGTTTCTAACGCCGTTTCTTCTTTTACTTTCCCCATGCAAAGGTCAAAAACGTTACAAACGAGGGCTATCATTATTTAATTTTATGGAGTTTTGGTTCCATCAATTTCAGTTACTCATTTAATTAAATACACTTTTTTAGAAAGGTTTCAAAGTCGAGGATTATCGGAATAGTAAGTTGCTGAATGTTGTCGTATTTGTGTTTAGGGGCTATTTAGTAATCATATAATTTCTTATTCTTTAACAAGTATCATATATATTTTTCCCCGCTCCTGCAAAAGCTCAAACCCGCCCTGCCTTGCAAAAATTAAAACCCACCCTATTTTGTATCCGTTCCACCTCAGAGTCATCTCTATACATTAGTAATATGTGGTTAAAATAAAATTAAAATGCACTTTTAAAGCAAGCGACTCATATATATACTCTCTGTCCAACAATACTTGTCCAAAAACTATAAATAGAAGGATAATTTTACTATATCACTCTTTGAATATAATAAATAAAATGTAATGGAGAAATTAAATGACTATTATCAATGATAAGGGTAAATTAGAAACTATATGTAAAATTATTCATTGATTTCATAAAGTGAACAAGTATTGTTGGACATTCCAAAATAGTAGAGTGAATAACTATTGTTGGACGGAGGAAGTAATTACAATTTCCTCATTAATAGTTACGATATAACAAAATCCTTTATTGTTAATTCCTACCTAAGCGATTCCCGCATTATATATAGTCTCTTTATAACAATTATATGAACCAAATAACCCTTAATTCCTAAGTTTATAAGCGAACAATAAGGTTACTTACATAACTATGTCTTTTTTTTATGGTTAACAATAATATTGCCAGTTTATTATCATACTTTTTAATTGTTGCATAAAATAACACAAACTATTCCACAAACACGCATGATAAGATATATATATATATAGGGATAACAGACCACCACTTATACTAGATATAGGTCCACACAACCTAAAAGTCGTCACTAGAATCCAACCTTAAGAGGTTTTAAGATGTGAAAAGGTAGACTCTGAATTCTAACATAAGGTACATTATTTGATTCATAACCACAAGATCCAAACTCCAAAATAGTATAATACTGTTCTTTTTCTCAATGTTCTTATGAATGACTTTTTTCAACTATCTTTGAAAATTGGCATTAGTAACTTAACCTAATTAATTTGTAGCATATATAACATTTGATTGGTCAGAATAGATCGTGACATGCGACAAAATTAAAAAGAGTTTATTACTGTACAGTATGGCTTGCCAGGTTCCAAAATGGTGGCCAAAACCTAAATTGCCAATTCATTAAGTTTAGAGGGGTCCCCCACCATATAATATACTGTAGTACTAGTACTTTAATTAGTTACATAATAATAATTAGAATTAGAAAGGAGGTTTAGGTATGAAAACTGGGAACCTAACAGCAACTTATGACTAATTAAAAGCTTCACA
The DNA here is from genome assembly GCA_036250505.1 of Solanum acaule. NCBI lineage: Eukaryota > Viridiplantae > Streptophyta > Magnoliopsida > Solanales > Solanaceae > Solanum > Solanum acaule. Next base: position 6,710 of record JAJOOR010014832.1, read on the forward strand.
CATGATTATGAATAGTTGCAAACTGATTTTTCTGGTAATATATTTGATTTTGTTTAATTGATTGGTTCCTGGACCACCTCTTTAGGGCACAAAGCAACACACAACTTTTATTAATTTTTCCACCACTTGTCTAATCGTTCAAATTACTTTTTTTGACTTCTCCACTAACAACGATTTTGCAAGCCTGAGCAATGTGCATTACAAAATTGTAGCCATGTGTTGTGTTGATTCAGTGATCAGGAGTGAGAGGTTGGTTATCATGCATGTAGAGGTAGGTCGAAAAAATATTAAGGAATGTGATTAGACATGACATGACATAACATATAATTGTAATTTACCAAAGACATATCGACCCTAAATAGGAAAATATGAAGGTTGAAGATTATGGTAGAATGTTAGTAGGTAGTCGAGCGATGTCTGGCCTGCCTTATCATGATTGTTATCATTACTCACATACTATCTTGCTTTCAAATTTCATTTAGTATATGTTGATTTCTCTGCTTCGGTTACCATATTACGTGTTTTTGTTACTATTTTCTTCTATATTATTGTATTTTCGGCCTTCCATTTTCATACGTGATTTTATTATATATGTTTTACTTGAACCGTGGGTCTATTAGAAACAATTTTTCTACTTTTACAAGACTACTAACACACTATCTTCTCCAAACCTCACTTTGTGAAAATTTTACCGTAAGTTATATTCATTTCCTTTCAAGTATTGATGATATTTGTTAGAGAAGATTGTCACTTTGTGGCGATGTGACGCTTTTACAGTACGAATAGTTTGGTATTTGTTGTATTTATTAAAGTTTTAACAGTAGGCTACCAACCAATTATTTAACGTAAATAGCATACCAACGAAAGTTTAATAGATACCATAATAATGGTTATTCCTACCTAAATTTATTTCTAAATTTCGCATTCTGAATCTTATTTTTTTTAATTATTATATTTTTCTTATAGTGTTGTGTTTGACGTTATGGTAGTTAAAAATACACCAACTTTTTATTTATTTATTTGTTCTTTTTTATATGACTAGTGTATTTATATGTGATTGTGACTTGCAAGTTACAACCGGAAAGATACTAGAACATATTTATATTTTGATGTAAATTAAACAACTTGTTAACATTTTCCATGTTTGTTATAAAATAGTACTTGCCAACCACCAATCCAGCTCGAAATCTTGAAATATTTAGAAAAAAAAAAAGGATTGGCCACGAGCTCAATATGGTTGTAATTAACCTGCTTGACGCTTATTTGAAATTAAGAAATAAATAAATCTATGATACCTATTGTTACATGATTGAAATATTTGAGATTTTGATCTCTTTATGAATATTCAAAGTTATAAAATATTCAAGATCTTGATTTGTTTGTGAATACCTAAGAATTTAACTATGGATATTTGAGATGTTTCTTCAAGGAAACGTAATGTCCATTTTAATAAAGGTGAGCTAGAGTACTTAAGGGTAAATGAGCCTCTTAAAAACCCTAAAGGACCTTATAATTAGAAGATGGACTATATATACTCATCTTGTACCGTCTTTATTTTAATTCCAATTAAATTTCAATGTCTACAAAGACGCCTTCCTAATTAGAGTTCTTGGATGAACGATGGTTGTATGATTGGCGGAATCCGCCCACTGGAAACTCCCTCTATATTCTAGATTAATTAGACTATCAATGTCGTATGAAAAAATCGATGATATAGAGATCACAATGAGCAATATAATTCAGAAAGCTTGTTTCCACTTTCCAATAAAAACAATATACATTCAATAGAAAAGTTATTTTCGTATTAAGAAAAACGATCCAAAGCAGCATGCTTACATTAATGAATATAATTATTACAGAAAGACAATAAGATATCAAAGGGGATCAAATAGTCAAACATTCAATCAAGCAAATTCACAAACAAGAGGAAACACATGTTGTGCATTTCAAAATCCAATTAAATTTATTAGTTAGTTGGGACCATTTCCTTATTCTTGTAAGTTGTAACACAAAAGGACTATTAATTTCTTGGTGGCTAAGAAATATATTATTGCAACTCCGGTTCACGTTGCGTATAAAAATAAAAAAACTCCGGTTCATTTTAGCCACCTCGGATACACGAGATAAAACGTTGTCATTTATGTGTAAGACAAAATAAAATCATTTTAATTGATTGACGTGGACTAACCCAACTTAGTGGACCCCATTTAAGTTTTCAACAAACTGCCAAACTAGTGACGTGGCAGTGACACCTCCCCGCCGAGTGCTGACTCGCACTGCTGATGCGGTGGTTGTCGGCGAAACAAACCGCCATAAAAGACGTTTCCCGCAACGGAAGAGATAACTACTTCTTTTGTCGGCGTTGAGGCGGTGATTATCGGCGATACATCTCTATTTCAGCTTATATATTATATACTCCCTCCGTCCCATTTTACGTGAGGTAGTTTGGCTCGTCACGGAGTTTAAGAAAGAAAGAAATACTTTTAAAATTTGTGGTCCAAAATGAATATTAAAAATTGATATGGCTGTAAATCATTTCATTAAGAGTAAAATAAATATTTTATAGCTAAATTGTTACTTAATATATAAATATATTATAGACTGACTAAAAAATAAAGTAATATTTTTTCCCTAGGTTTAATGTTTGGCAGGTGTATTTGTATAGTAGCCCTAGTTTATAGAACAAAGAGAAATTAAATGAATTATCTATGATCTCATTATTAGTCAGTTCTTGCAAGCCAAGCTTTATAGTTTCTTGTTAATATGAAAATGTATACTTTTCTGGGCTGCATGCCTATAGCATGTTGCTTTTGAGAGAAAGTCACTTAATTAGTTGTTATTTTATATAATAATACCTTTCTGTTAAGCATGCCAATTAGCTAAGGGATTGTTTGATTAGGAATAAATTATGAACGGATAAATTATACTGAAATAAGTTATTTAAGCATGTATATATATGAGATAACTTATCCCATCAATAAGGGGTCGTTTAGTTGGAAACAAGTTATCTCAAGATTAATTATCCTGGGATTGGTTATCATGGGATAACATGTATATGACATAACGTATTCCATCACTATGGTATAATGATGAGATAAATTATCCCAAATATGACAACCAAATAAGACATTAAAATTTTTATTTCAGGATTATTTATTCTTATCTCACATCAAACGATCCCTAAGGTATAAACAATGGGATAAATAATCCAGGACTGCCTAATAACACTACATCAAACATGAACTTTAGTGACAATTAATTAACGGCAATAACTTAATTGTCGCTAAAGATGTATTTTTAGTGGCAATTAACACTCTTTATATATGTCCCTAAAGCTTTTAGCGACATTGGATCTAATGACACTTAACTAATGCCGATAAAGACTTTAACCCTTTTTATTAATGTGAATATTAATTGCCGCTAAAAATTATTTTTGTTGTAGTGTAAGTAATATATACCTCCAACCAAATATAGGATAAATAATCCAGCATTTTATTTCGGAGACTATTATACCTTATAACTCATACCAAATGACTCCCAACAGAATTGGTCAATTAATCGGTGCGTAGTAAATATTTTGGTTAACTAGATGGACTTTATCCTCCTTTTATTAGTTGTCTACAGACTACACATATATTGTTTATTAAGTTGGTTTGATTTTCAACATTTCAAGGGGAATAATAGTACTATTGTTTTCAAGTTCATCAATTATTTATGAAGGAAAAAGTCGACATAAAGATGATTGAATGGACTTGAAATTTTCCTCCTTCTAGGTTTTGTTTGCTTGACTCCATTGTTCCATTGAATCGGGTAAATGTCTTGCTCACTACTACACTTCATCGAGTATTTTATAATATAAAAAGGACAATTTTAATTAACACATTTAGAATCGTTTGATAGAGTGTATAAGAATAATATTGAAGAAAATGTATTAGTAATATAATGTAGGAATTAGTTATGTTGAGACTATTCTTTACTCATATTTATTCATGTATTAATTGTCCATACATTGCTAGTACGGTAATATCATGATTTGTTTTATATTAATTAGACATCTATAAACTGAATATGGTGTATAACTAATATATGTATTAAATATGTAGAAACTCACAATTCTACCCTAACAAATTATTAGTAAATATATTATAGCTAATACATCCTGCCAAATATAACCAATTACGTTTTAACTGATAAAAAAATATTTTCACAAAACATTTTAGAAACTAAGTCATTTCTTGGTGTTTAGTTGCCACATTTATTTAATTTTTTAAGAAGAAAAGTGTTACTATTTTAATCCTTCTCAATAATCTCACTTCTTAATTTAAAGTCACTTTACTGCTTTAACTAACACTTAGAAAACTTATCATAACACTATCACAAATATTTGTGATGAAAATTTTAATTTGAGTATAAAAGATTGGTAATAGTGTGATATTTTTTTATTGTAATAACTATGTTCATTAATAAAGAGTGTTAAAAATTTTCGATATCAATTAAATGTCATTGGATTCAATATCACTAAGGTTTTATGGACATTTACAAAAAATATTAATTGCCTCTATGAAAATATAATTAAAAACAATTAAGTTATTACTATTAATTAATTACTCATGTTTGATAGTGTGTGGATCTGTTCTAGAAAAATCGATAATATCCCATTATGTTAAAAGTATTTTTTAACTAATTTGCCTAACAAATTAGAACAACCACGCACAAATAATTAATTAGACATCAATGAATATCTCTCTCAATTTTGTTTGTTTAAGCTTCCTTCAATTAATGAAAATTCTTAACAAAGTGGGTAATTAAGTTTTACTATAACCTACCCTTAGCGGTAAATCACCGAAAAATTATGTTGCATAGATAGGCCAATTTTTTATTGTATACTTGACGCTTCTTCACATACTGTAAAGAGTTAACACATCAGTTGAGGGGTTGCAAAAACTCTCAACCGTCTAGTGCTTGATCCCAACTCATTTTTTTACTTCAACATTTTTTTATTTTTTTTAGATAACTGATTATGTTGTCTAATTTTGACACTCCTTAATAAAAGTTCTGGCTTCACCACTACCTACAGTTATTAAATTATTAATTTACTCATTTGCATTTACTTCAATCTTTTTTGCGATATATCATAATTCGAGTCCATTACATTTTGCACCCCTAAGTCTTAAATTCCATGCTCTATCAAAAAATCATGTTCATGATCATCTCTAAAGTACAATTATTTAGATTTTTATAGATAAGTGTGTAATATTAATAGCAAAGTATAGATAAAATCTCACATGTTATCGTATCGAATTGGAGCAGAAAAATTCACTAGTTGCTACGTACCCCTAGCTCTAATATGACCCTTCCAGTATTAAAACGTTTTCAAAGTCACAAAGGGCCATTTTTGGTAAGGTAACTACTTACCAAATATGAACAATGATGCCTAAATATAAATTTGTGCAGCATTAATTCTGATCTTTCTGCTAAAAATAACAAAAAAACACGTGCATATGCATATAATTTAATTTCCAAATTAAAGTTTTTGTCTAATCTAAGTTGACCTGAATATGCTGCAAACTGTTCACGTTAATTTGTGCCTGATTTTGTTTGGCAGAAAAAGAATTTAAAAATTTGTTATTACACATAACGTTTTTCAAGTACATTTATCAAACTTCTTCTTTTTTTAAAAATGGTGAACCATACATGTAGTTAATTAAAGTTAGTAGGTGTTTGTCCATGCGATTTGAAATAAACGTTTCAATATGTGTGATTTGAAATTATGATTTCAAATTCTCCAAAAACTAGGATTTCGGATTCCAAATTGTGATTTCAAAATATTTTAGGTGTAAAATTTGATCCATAAGCTTATATGTGGTTAAAAAAAATTATCCTACTTTAAATTTTGCTAAAAGGAATACTCATGCTTGCTTGATGAAATTGTTCGTGCCACGTGGAAATATTATATTATATAATAACTAGTTACTACTATTATTGATTAGTGGATCTTTAAAAAATTAGGTGTATTTGAAAGTTTGTAATCATAAATATTTATCTATAAAAGGCACAAGGAGACATGTGATTAATTATTGTTGCGCCTTAAAATATTTTGATATCTTTTTATGAACTATGGTTTGTTCATTAATTATAATTTTATACGAATTGGAAATATCAATTTCAATAGATTCTCGACTCAAATGAACGCATATCAAAATGAGAAAATATATAGTACCAGCTTGTTGCTCTTTTTTACTCGGAAAATTTCATGGAATATAAAAGAGATGTACAAATAAAGCAGCTTTAAGAATTAGGGAACACCTGAATGTGAAAAAGATTCCATTTGTTGCTAAATTAAGTAAATTTAGACATTTGGATAACAAGTTTGATTAATAAATAATAAATCATTTGTTGAATTACATAATTAATGCTAAAAATATGTTATACTGTCCTTTTGCATTAGATTAGCGTAGTGGACTAATATAGAAATATTGCTGCAAGAGATCTTTACTGACATGAGGCAAAGTTTCTATTCATAATAAATAAACACCATTTGCCCATGTGCTCTTCTGTTCTTTTCTTTCTATATTTGTTTACAACATGTTGTACATTTAATTTTCATACTTTGTAGTACTCTACGATATCAACAACTACATATTCAGTGAAGTTTCACGAGTGAAGTTTGAAGAAGATGGTGTGTGCGCAACTTTATCCCAATCTTGTAAAGTTAGAGATATTATTCCCGATAAACACTTTCAATAATCTCTCATCTTATCATGGGCTGTTGAGATTCTAGGCCCAGGGTAACAATACCTTTAGTAGAGGACAATCTTATGGACTTAGATTATTGGCCCAGTGGGCCATGGATTGGGCTTAACAGTTGAAGGGTACACCATGTGATGGACCTTGGATACATTGAGGAATCAATTAATATAGGACAACTAGATACTAAAAGGCCTAATCAACAACCCCACAAACCAATTCCACAAATTGGTTGTGTCCATGGACATTTTAGTGAATAAAGTGTTTAAAATGCTATATTGAGAGAGGAGAGATTGGTTCGTACCCGAGTGTTACAGTCCAAGCCCATGATATATATTGTTCTCTTAGGCTTAACCAACTTACAAATTTATTCTTTGAACTACATCATCATCAAACCTAAAAAATTTCATTAACCTCTATCATTCAGATCTACAATTCACCCTTCTTAGAAAGTTTACAAATCTAGAAGCCTCTCATTCCTTCTCTTTAAACTCACCCTTCTACTCCGCCCTCTGTCATGAGGGTCAACTAAATCAATACTTTTTACCTTTTATTAATGAAAAAAAACATTTGAATTCGATCCGACCCATTTGACATAGGCACACAGTAGGAAGTTGTGAAGAGTGATTTCAAATTGATAATGCTAAAAATTACCTTATTAATGTTAAAAGGGCTAACAAAACAAACTCCATTGTATTATTTCAAAATCTACAAATTTCATCTCCATACACAATTGCATTACAAACTGAACAAAAATTTGGCGGGAAAAAACAGAGAGATACAGAAATGAAACATTAGCTAGTTAATACTGCAGTCTTAATCCTTTCAAGAACCAGAAATTAGTGACTAATTTGAGAGATTAGTCAAAGATTAGTGGCTTAATTTAGATCAGTGCACTGATTCTTCTTCTGCAACTATAATTCCAAAGAACACTTGTCAAATTGACTGAGCAATTCACGATTTCGAAACCCAACAAGGAATTGAGCTAAAGCTTCGAGAAAAACCGCCGCCTGATTAACATCCGTCACGTTCAGTATATCGGAAAGTACACTCCTCCGTAGCCTGTTCGCATCCACAAAAACTCCGACCAGTTCTTCCATCTCCGCCGCCGCTGATTCTCCCACAACCCCTTTCATATCCTGTTTCCTCCCTTCACATTTCCCCCATTCCACTGCCATTTTTTCGACGAACTTCGCCTGCGCGTCCCGTGCACGCGCCGCCAGTGCAGGCACCATTAGCCTCAATCCACACTCGATTTGATCGACCCCAGTAGTTAATTTCCTCGACGGGCTCTTCCACGCCATTACCACATGCCAATTTTGTAGTTTGTCGAATATATCTGAGTCAATTTCAGATTCTGAGTCGCCGATAAATGAACGGAGGAGATTTGTGAAGAGGTATGGGTGAAGATCGCCGACCCAGAGGAAGGGTTTTTCAAAGGGGTTTCGCCAATCTGGGTAAAGTACCTGAGAGACGTCGTTTGCGGCGGCGAGATCTAGGGCTTCGTAGTATTTAAGGAAGTGACGGTGCATTACCTCGACGTGCGAAGCTAGGAGAATTGGGCCGGAGGTGGCGGATGATGACATGGCGTGACGGAGCTGAGGGAGGAGAACGTTCTTGAGAGTCTTGAACCATCCATCGTAGTAATCTTTGAATGGCTTCGAAGATTTCTTGAACCCAAAATGAGCTGAATTGAAATGAGAAAAAAAACGAACACTTGTTAATTTCTTGAAATTGAATGTGTACTATGTCTTAATGGAAGAGAAAAAAGTAGTTACCTATGGCTTTGAACATCTTTGAAAAGAGAAGAATCGGCTCTGTTTTCGTTTCTTCTTTAGCAGAAAATGAAGATGATGAAGCGAAGAAGAAACAGAGTTCAAACTTAGCGGGAAGTATTATTGGTTTATTTACTCTGCTTTTATATGGGCTTTGCGGTGCTGCAACTTTATAGAAAAGAGGATTCTATTGGGCCAGTTACATTTAGCGCAGGTTTCAATGAGCCCAATGTATATTTTTTCGTTTCCGGTCGATATTTGATGTCCACATTGAAGTCCCAACTAATTCATATAGTGCATTGCAGGGTCTATTCCGATGGTAGGACTCCCAACAGAATAGACTTTCATATCGTGCATTGCACTACCTATTCTGAGGGTAGGACTCATAACATAATAAACTTTCATATCGTGCATTGCACAATCTATTCTGAGGGTAGCACTCCTAATAGAATTTACTTTATACTCAAGGGTCGAATCCCTGAGACCTCTTATTAAGGTGGAGTAGTCTCGCCAAACTATTGAACACAACTTTCTTAATTTTTATTGTACATAAAATTAAAGAGGAAAATTTTAACCTAAAATTGCACGTTTTTTTTCGTTTAAAGTCACTAGTTTTTGTCTTTCAAATGAATTGATTTTTTTCTTAATTTTTACCCTTTAGTAATTGAACTTATGTTTAGTGAGGCGTAAGTTTTTTAGATACTGAAATCATATCCAGTTACAACTTATTGGATATTATAATAGGAAAATCATGAATAATTCCTCCTTTGCTCTTCCGAAATTGCACTCTACCAATTCATATTTCTAAAGTTTTTTTTTTTAATATAATACTATAAGCACAAAAAGGTAACAAATAAGAGACCAATAAGGATGGTAATTGAATGAATATGATATTTAAATTCTTAAATTCAAACTCTGAATATAAAAAAGACATTCTATTACAGAGCACTTATGACTTAAGCAGGGGGACCCACATAGAGTCTGCTGGGTGCTCAAGCACCCATTAATTTTGGTATAAAATTAACATAGAGCACCCAATAAAAAAAAGTGGGTTGATTAGCCGTACAATTCATAGTGGATGCTTAAGGTTGTTTTAATGTTGTTGAGCTTGAGTTTGAATCTCAATCTCAACATTTTTTTAAATATATTTTTTGAACTCCTTTTGTGATTATTTTCTCCGTCACTATTAAGCTAAGAGAACACTCATAACTTTAAAATTCTAAATTCGTCACTGGCCTTAAGCAATTCGAATCTAAATTAATCGAGGTCCAATGATAAATCTTGATTTCAGGTTTACATGGATTTTGAAGAAAAAGAATCAACTCAATGCACTAAATGTCAACTAAAATGGATCCATAAAAAAGAAGCCCATGTTAAATGTCTAAACTTCCCAAACTATTAAATTCTCTTGTCGGTGGAAATTTTGAGAAAATAATAATTAAATTTGTAACACTCACAAAACGACAACATGATGAGAGTCAAAAACCTCCATGCATGTGAACATTATAGATTTACCTATTAAAACAAAGTGCTTACTCCATAAAGAAATTACACTAAAAATAAAGTCACCAATAAACAAATTTCTAAAGTATTGGTTACTCAATTCAAAACTGCATTTTAAAAAAATTATAATTAGCACATCCAAAAGCCAATAAATTCAAGAAAATACCATGTTCTAATGAATTTGACATTTCGATTCCCTCATATTACCAAAAATATAATTGATATGGTTGTAACTAACTTACCATAATATTAAATACATAGAATTTGATTTTTAGTATTATCATATAGTATTTTCAAAATCTTCAATACCTTATGAAATTACCCTTCTTATTTTCCAACTTAAAGTGACAAGTAAAAATGGATGGAAAAAACCAACCTACAACATTACCTGCCAAATCGTTTTCTACTACATTGAGATAAATTCCATTTATTCTGTTCAGATTGTTCCAACTCTATCGCAGCAGGGGTAAAGAGAAGGCAAAAAAAAAAAAAGAACGGTATCCCACTCCGAGTCCTGTCCACCATTTTCTCTGACTCAGTCTATCCTCCTTAAACAAACTGCCATTTGGGTATTTGCCACCATTTTCTTCATTCTTCCAAAAACCCCATTTCCTATTTCACCATTTTTGCAGATTTTTGTGTTCTGCAGAAGGTTGGTTTTGGTTATTGATTTAGATTTGGTGTTTCTTGAGAATGTGAACTCAACCCATCTTCTCTTTTTTGTTTTAATTCAAGATTCAGTGTTCAATTCTTGAAGTTTTTGGGTAAAGATTGGATTTTTTTTGGATTTGATTGACTCATCTCACCCTCCACCGACAGT
>JAJOOR010014833.1:0-34564 GCA_036250505.1 Solanum acaule
ACCCTTAAACTTTAAATTTTTTTTTAAGGCTCTCTTCCCCCCCCCCCCCCCCCCCAAACTTGGTTTAACACTTCAAATGATTTAATATAAGGATTACTTCATATGCTTACCATTTTCAAATTTATTTTCCCAATTTGACACTAATTCATTGATGTTTACAAGTCGCACATGTACTAGTAGTTACTGGGTGTTACAATGGTGGTATGCTGGTTACACTACGAAACTTATATAAAAGAATTACCTTATGATTAGTGTCAAAAATGAAGTCAAACTAATGATATATTACTTGATTTTACTCATGTCTTATTCACCCTACTTTCGGTTGCCTTTTCCTTTCATGTATCCCGTGTGGTTCTTCACTTATGTTTTAGATATGACTACTATTCTATGTGTAGTTACATCATTTTTGTTAGGGGGCTATATTTCATAATGCAGATTCATATACTCAGGACATGACTCTACACTAGGTTTTATGTACTTATCAACATTTTATGAGCCCCACTTGATCTTGAGGAGCACAAAAACAACAACATACCCAGTGAAATCCCACTAATAGTGTCTAGGGAGGGTAGAGTGTACACAGACCTTACCACTACTTCGGGGAGGTAGAGAGGCTATTTTTTTGAAAGACTCTCGGCTTAAATGCGTCAAACTCAAGTAAAAGAAGGCAGTAAAGAAATCATAGCAATTAAATAAGAAAGACAATGTATAGTCGACAAAAGAAGCAATAACAACAACAAGATAGAAGCAATAACAACAACAAATTAGTGTGTTAACTAATAATAAGCCTAACTACCCCTACTAACCAGCTTCTACCCAAATACGCGACCTCCACTCCTTTCTATCTAGAGCCATGTCCTCGATATTATAAAGTTGTACCATGTCATGTCTAATCATCTCTCCTCAATACATTTGGGCCTACCTCTACCCCTTTATGTACCCCCTACAACAAGTCTCTCATACCTCCCAATTGGGGAGTCTGCAAACCTCTTCATCACATGCCCAAACCTCTTAGTCTTGCTTCCCTTATCTTCTCCGCCACTGAGGCCGCACCTTCCTTCTCATGAATAACCTCATTTATAATCTTGTTGCTCCTAGTATGACTACACATCCATCTCAATATCCTCATCTCTACATCACGCATCTTCTAAACATGTGAGTTTTTGACTGGCCAACACACCACCTCATACAACATGAACGGTTTAACCACCGCAATTTACTTTTAAGTTTAGGTGGGACCTTCTTATCACATAGGATTATAGAGGCAAGCCTTCATTTCATCCATCCCGCCCCAATGTGATATGTGACATCATAATCGATGTCCCCACTTCCTTGGATTATAGACCCAAGATACTTAAAACTTTCTCTATTAGGAATAGTATGAGTGACAAGCCTCACTCCCATGTCTGCTTCATCCACTGCAACATTGAATTTTCACTCTAAATATTCTTTTTGTTCTTGCTCAACCTAAGCCCTTGGGACTCCAGATTTTGTCTCCAAACTTTATCCTATCATTAACCTTGTATCAAGTCTCATCAATTAGTAATATGTCTTCCACAAATATGATACACCATGGAACCTCCTCCCGAATAGACCGCTTCAACTCATCCATCACTAAGGCAAATAGGAAAGGTCTAAGGACTGTTCCTTAGTGTAGCCCTATCTAAACTGGGAAATGCTCCCAGTCTCCTCCCACCATTCTAACATGAGTCTTGACTCCATTGTACTTTACACATCCTTTATCGCCCTAATATAAACCATTAGGACATATCTAGCCTCCAAGAACCTCTGAATGACATCCCTTGGAACTTTTTCACAGGCCTTTTCAAAGTTAATGAGCATAATATGTAAGTCTCTCTTCTTTTCCCTATATTTCACTAAAGAAAATAGCTTGTAACAGTAATAAAATGCACATTAACAAAGAGTACTAAAGACATTATCGGTATTAGTTAATTGTCATTGGATCCAATATCTCTATATGCTTTAGCGACATTTACAAAGAGTGTTAATTGTCGTTAAAAGAACATATTCAGCGGCAATGAAGATATTACCATTAATTAATTGTCGCTAAAGATTATTTTTGGTGTAATGTTTCTCTACCGGTCTTCGCACAAGATGGATGACTTCAGTAGTTTATTGTCTTGCCATGAATCTATATTGATTCTCGAAAATGGAGACTTCTTTCCTCGCCCTCATCTCCATCATTCTCTCCCAAATCTTCATATTGTGGCTTAGCAATTTAATATCCGTGTTGATCTTGAGGAGTAGTTTCTTTTATTTAGCATTATTAGCTTTTGGGTATTCTAGGGACTTCTTTAGTTAAATATTATTATTCATGATATATTTTAGAGGCTTCACAAACTAGACTCATAAAGATGATGGCATTATTTTTGTTTCATTCATGTCTTAATGTTTTTAAATTAAATGAAGTGTTTATGAATGAAATCTATTTTAAAAACTTTATATTATGAATATACTTCATTGTATATTATTTATCTCTCTAGTCATATGTCATGTGAAGTTAAGGCAGTGAGTGCCAATATGCCTAGGCCAAGGTTCATAGTATGATTAACTTGGTATCAAAATACTAGGTTTAAGTGTCCTACGGAGTATATGAAATTGTTTCTAGTAGAGACTTAATTATTGGTGTATAATGCATCACACTTATAATTGGGAGGCTATAAGACATTCAAGAAATGTTAACCTCTTTTAATACTCCGGGTCGTGCAATAGAGTTATACCATTAAGAATTTGTTCTAATTCATGATTTACTACATTGCTTTCAGAATATGCATGTGAAAAGGATAGTAACCACTGGCCAAAGGATTAATGTTTCCCCAAAAGTGAACCCCAATGAGTTGCCGCATATTCAAGAAGTTTGAACTGGAGCCTAAGGTCTCACATCTTGCCAGACACACCGTACTTACTCTCCACCAATAAGATAGGGGCCTATAGGACCCCCCCCCCCCAGATCATGTAAGCCACCAACCAAGCTCTTTCAACACAAATACTAAATTAGGAGCCATTCAGTTGCTTATCAAAATTATTGTTGCATAGTCACAATGTCAAGGAACAACACTTCATAGTACTAGTTCTCAGGAAGGGTCAACAAGCTCTAGAATGAAGGAATTTATTCAAATGAACCGTCCAGCTATCACAGAGTCCATCCCTATAGAGGATCCCCAAAACTTTATCAATGAGATATCAAGATTCCCCAAGTCATGCATGATAATTTGACAAAGCAATTGAATTTTCCTCTTATGAGCTGAAAGATATTGTTGTTGTGTGGTACGAGACTTGGGAATATTCTGAAGGGATCGATACGGTGTCTAGGAGGAGTTTGCAAAATCCTTAATTGATTACTTTTTCCTGTAGATCTTACGGAAACTATGACCAACAAGCATACAACACTCATGCATGGTACCATGAGTGTGAGAGATGGACAGGATTCAAAGATGTAATAAATGGAAACACCTATTGTCCTATATGTATGAGGACAATACAATTGTGGTGTATTCACATCTAAGGTAGCACAACATCAGGTGTATTACTCTTTTCCCATGCAAAATTCTTCAACCTCCTGTTACATCCTTGAGGCTTACCCCAAAATGTGGGGACTACCTATATTGATCAACATGAAATAAGCAATCAGATAAGCACACGTGACAATAGGGGATCAAATCGGTAAAATCATATTGATCTGGAGACTATGCCTAGAAAGCTAAATGAGGTGTAAGTGGGTTCTTAATTGCTCCAACCTCGAATTTATGTGACAATCACGACCCAAAGTACACCCTAGATGTGACATGGCGTATAAGGCCCCGAAAGTCCTTACACAAGCCACTTGACATACATATACACACTGTAATAGACAAAAGTAAAGAATCTCATGCGAATAAAAGAGTTTGACATTTAAAAGAGGAAATCTCATAGTCATGACAAGTCATCTACTACATTAAAGGAAGTGGTCGGGATATAACCCGTACACCACGGACAACATCCAAAACATAAAGACATATGAAATCAATAAAGGTGACATGGTCCTCAAAGTATGATCACTCACCGCATCTTCAAATCCTTAAGTAATCACCAACTAGCCACGAGCAGAGGGAGAGGAAGCGTCACACCCTACATTAGTGAAATAATGTAGCCACAAGTATAATGTACCAAGTATGAGGGATATGCATAAAAACATGAAATATGATCCTAAGGGGACATAATCGAAGCATGTGCATTTCCAAGCTAAACATATAAAATCCATAAAAGAAACATCATAAAAATTGAACACGGTAAATGCATCTTAGATCATAAGGAAAGCTTCATAAAATATTTGAAGTAACTTAGTTAATTTTGTGGGATATTAGCTTTAACCGACAATAGACCATGCGAGAAATACATGGAATCCGATGTAACTCCAACATCGAGAAGGGAGAGACTACTTGCCAAGGTAACACTCTGTATCATATCATATGCTATATGTGTATCCACTAGCTATGTCATTTAAGGCAATCCTACAGGGGCACGTAATTTGTAACTAGAGGCTGCTACTAGAGACTACCCTATTTGAGCCTCCACCTCAAAGTTCTCTCGATGCTAAGTTAAAACCCAACGGAATAATCATTTTCATAAACATATCATCATACATGGAAAATAACAACTAAGGTACTAATCCAAGCTTAGAACACTATAGAATAGCTCATTAAATCTTGAATCGAGCATATGTGAGAAAACCTTTCACCAAACCATGATTCCTTAATATGTGAGAAAACCCTTTCATAATTTCTTTGATGCCCATTTCAAAGCAACCTAGATCATAATTTTTTTAATAAATTATGAATAAGCTCATGAAAACCAGCATTCCTAAATTCACAACTTTTCTAAAAATTTATGTGAATTAGGGTTCATAGTCAAAATTCATGATCAATTCATGCGTTAATATGGGATTAGTTGAAAAGAATGTAATTGAGTCTAAACAATTATAATAAGATCAAAATAAAGCAATTAAATCCATACAAATTGAACCCATGAGGAGTTGAATGAAAATTGAACCAAGTTAGGGAAATTGAATTGGAGAATTTGAGAAGTATGTGGGACTCAATGGGTGAATGGTACTCATTGATGAACTCCCTACATACCTTGATCTTTAAGCTCAAAGAAATTGATGAAGAAAGGAGACTTGAACTTGAAGAACCCTGGAATCCCCTGTGAGCATTAGAGAGAATTTGGGAGGATGCATTTTGTTGGGATTTGGGAATTTGGGGATGAATTTAGAGTGGGTTGTTTTAGGACCTAAAAACCATATATATATGGGACCTTCCTATGGTCCGTAGTCCATTCGACGATGTGATAGGAATAAGGGCTAAAATAAACAACCGGGTAAATGCTATTGATACTAAATCGCGGAACATTCGTAACTAAGCTAGACTTTAGTGGGGGTAAATTTTCTCTCGAACAATTTACCCCGAATCAAGTCGGTTTCTTTGGAACATTGATTTGCAGCAATTAAGCACAACCTTCACCTTAGCCCATTCACTCTCTCGATTTGAATGTGTGGGAGAAGGTCTAGGATTCACTCTCTCAAGTTGAACCCACAACGACCCAATAACCACAGGCTATCAATTTAGTAGTCTTGGTTTTAAAACCTCTCTCTTGAGCAAGCCAAAAACATGAAGATGAAATCGTATTTACAACTACAATCCCATTAAGTTCAAACACAACTACTAAATAAAATTACATTTAAATAGCAAATAGACTATCAATGAGCAATACCCAACAGTAAATTTAACCCATATTCACATAATCACACCCCAAGAATTGGGGTTTTAGCTAGACATGAAAAATAGATAGAAATTGATACCAAAAAGTGTTTCCATCAAATGGGTACGATAGAAAATGTCTTTAAATACGTCAAGGATGAAGATTCTTCAAGACCCACTTCTAATTTTTTGGAATTGTAAACCTTTAAATCTTCAAAGCTCAAGAACAATGTCTGTCAAAAACTCTAAGAACTGAAAAATGTCTAAAAACTCAATAATAATTCGATTGTAAAACGATGCTAAGCTACATATTTAAATGGGTATTTATAGTTTTAAAAAAAATTTGCTGCGAAGGACTACTCAGCGCAGTTAGTCGGGATCGCCGACACACTCAGCGATTCGCCCTTTGGTCTGAGTCGTCGCCTTTCAACTTTTGCCTTCAGTATCTTCGCGTTTTTAATCATTGGGCGATATGGTGTTGCTTCGCAGAACTGTTCGGCGACGCGCCAACTGCTCCCTTTCATCGCCAACTTGATCTTTTCCTTCAAAGCTCAGCACACTGGAACATTAGGCGAGATTAAGGCCATTCAGCGACTCGCCTAATGGATTAGGCGATTCTCAGGCCTTCATTTCTTCATTCTTTAAGCCGCCTTGTTCCTTTTTTCTTGATAGCGTCCATGCTTTGTTTCTCAATTCAAATACCTGAAACTTAAGGATTTACATCAGTATTGAGACAAAATATGCATTTGAGAACACTAAATCTATCAAAATAAAGCCTTAAATGAGTAAAAATTGTGGACTCATCACCTACGCCCAGTAGGTCCGATCTGTAGGTCACCAACTTTGGATTGTGTTTGGGGTTAAGCTTTAGGGTACTCCTCAAGGACCCTTGGTTGGTTCTTTGGGAGTCATACCTTGACGTTTAACCTCTAAACCCCTCATCCTAAGTACGGGAAGCCATTTTATGATTCTAACCCACATATCAAACTCTAAAACTCTCATGTAAGGCTCTAGTTTTACCTACTAGTTTTCCGGGTGTTACAGAATGAGATGTAACATTTCGGAAACTAGTAGACTAAACTAGAGCCTAACGTAAGGGTTAGAGTCGTAAATAACTTCCGATACTCAATATATATGTTTTGGGTTAATACATCAAGGTACGATCCCCAAGGACCGACCATGGGTCCTTGAGGAGGACCCTTCAAAAGGTGTCAAAAATTGTGCCTGGGCAGTCCACCCACGAGGGGGAACCATAACTAGTAGGTGGACCCATGCGTCGTGGTTGAAGGCTGTTAGTCAAGTCCCCAGGAACCATACCTCAAAACCCCTACCACGGTTCACCAGAACGGTTTGTGGGTCCTACCACAATCTGTCAATGGTGGCCGCGGATGCGGCCTGGAACTGCCAATTATGAGTTATACTTAAGGGTGTTTTGGGGTTTTCCTTTTTAATTAAATATTAAGTGGCATCGTTTTTACTTAATTAAACTAACTATATAAGGTTTTCAATTCCCTAAACTAACTCATCCAAATCACAATTCCAAAATAACAAATCAAAACCAACTTTCCCCCCAAAATTCTCTCTCTAGAACTCCGAGGAAGAAGAAGAAGAAAGTGAAAGCTAGTGTTGAAGGAGCAAGCTTTTCTACTCAAATTTGTTGGATTTCATCACCAAGGTATGGTAGCTCTTCATCCATGGAGCCCCTTCAAAACCCCCAATTTCAAAGCTAGAAATCCCAAAAGTTAGGTTTGACTTCAATCTCATGGATTCCTTTCAAATTTGGATTTAATGATTGGATTATGTTTTATTATGGATAAAATGATTATTTTATATGGTTTTATGTTGAATTCCCCAAGAATCCATGAATTCCCCTATTCTCCAAATTGGGATCACAAAGTGTGGGTTTTGATTGATGCAAGTTGAATATGATAGAATTATGCATGTAGTAATTGAACTCCTTGAATTATGTTATCATCCATGTCTAATGTAGTGATTCTAGATGTGTTGATATAATATGATCTATGGTCCTTGAACGGAAAATTATGTGAATAATGCATGATTATGAGGTTTAAGAATATGCTTTAAGAACACTTTAAGAATTAAGTGAATATGATTATGATCTAGTTGTTGTGTTGTTGGATAATTATCCTCATGTACACACTTATGTATGAATATGATGTGTTGGGTAGGATTTTCTCACAAATATGATGATTCTAAAGGTGAAAGGTTATTCTTACCTATTGAATCTATCAACTATCCTATGAATTATGTTGGATTGAGTGTCAAGGCATTCTTCCATAATTATGAATTTAAGTTAGGACTTAATATGTACTCCATGGGAATTATGCTTAGCACCGAGTGGATATTGAATATGAGAGCAAAGCTCCCCCGCTACAAATGGCGGGTTTCTAGAAAGTATCTCTTGAGATGGAAGCTCCCCCACTAGTGTAACACTCCGGAAAACTAATGAACTAAGCTAGAGCCTAATATGTAAACTAGTAGTCTAATTGGGGTTTAACGTAATGATTAGAGTCGTAAAATAACCCCCTTTAATTAGTACAAGTGTTTTAGGACGGAAACGTCTAGGCATGAACCCCAAGGACCAACCAGGGGTCCTTGTGGAGGACATTGATGGCAACCAAAAAGCAGTGAAAAAGGCAGCCACCCACGAAATGGGCACCCATGAGCCGTGGATGGACCCACGCCCCATAGGTGGGGGTCGTGGGTCAAGGATAGACCTTCCCTCAAGTTTTCCACTCTCTGAACCAACCTACGGACATGCAGGACTGTCAGTAGGTCCACTAATGGTCCGTAGGTCACCCAATTGTGAGTCACACCAAAATTTGCCTGAGTTTCGGCCAAGTGAGGGACAAGATGGTATATTCCTAGGGTGGTTAGATAAGTTAGGGGTCATTTTATATTTATTAATTAGACATATTTAAGACCCATTAAACCATTAACTACCCCTTTACACTTCATAATTCCCAAACCCAAAATAATAACCACCTCCTCTACAAATTATTCTCTCTCTAGAAACTCTATTGAATAACAAGAACAAGGTCAACTCTAGGGTTCAAGGAGCAGCCTTTTCTCTTCAATTTAGTGAGGAAATCTTCATAAGGTATGGTGGATTTTCATCTATGGGTAGCTTTCACTCATAGAGTCCCTTCAAAACTTGATTTTAAAGCTTCCAATTTACCCAAAAACGTAGGGTTTCAATCTAAGTCATGGGTTCTCTTTCAAAACGTTTTCAATGATTGATTTAGGATGAATTATGATTGAATTTATGTTTAATGGTTGATTTATGATGAAATCCCCCCAAGAAACCATGAATCCCCCATATTGCTAAATTGTGAATCTATGATGTGGGTTGATTAATTATGGAAGCATGTCAATTGATTATGTTTATATTGATTAAGTTGTTGAATCATGATATTCCCCTATCTAATATAGTAATTATAGAAGTTTTGGTTGAATTTGATTCATAGCCTTGAAGGGCAATTTATGAATGTTTGTACTTGTTGATGAGAATTATGTATGAGCTTATGATTCACTTAGATAGTGAAGATCCTATGACTATTGTGAAATTGTGGTATTGTTGCAAGATCGTTCTCCCCATACCCTTACACATGGCTATCCATGAATTCTAGGATTATGATAATGTTGTTGTGTTGATTAAAAGGCTATTATCATGAAACACTGTGAACATGATGTGAAAGGTTTACTCACATATTAATGATTCTAAGGTTGAAAGTTCATTCTCACCTAATTGAATCCATGAGCTATTTTATGAGTTGTGTTGAATGAAAGGTAATATACTCCTTCACAAATGTAAATACAATTCAAGACTAATTATGTAAATTTTGGGAAAGTATGTTTAGCACCGAGTGGATATGGAATGTAAGGTAGAGGCTCTCCCTTCAACACAATAGGTCGGGTCATCTAAAGTAACCTCAGGAGATGGATGCTCCCCCATCAATGCAATAGGTTTGGGGTTTCTAAAAGCAATCTCTCTATCCCATAACTATGTGCCCACATAGGTTTTTAGCTAGTGGATCCACCTAAAAGCTAAACATGTTAGTTCTACTTAGGCAAGTAGGACATCTCTTTCCAATGTGGGACATGACACCGGATTCCATGTAGCTCAACATGGTCTATGTCGGTTAAGGCTATTTCCCTACATGACAAGAACAAGAACTTGAGTTATGTACTATGATTCTTCAAGAGGTTCTATTTAGTATGAATGGGGATATGGGACTTCATTCATATGTTGCACAGATAGTCTTTGAGAGTGATTTTGGTAAGTACTTTTATGACATGATGCTTTATGAGTTAATGCATGTTTTACATGAACCATGAACATGAACATGAACTATATATGACATCTTAATGAGCTTGGCTTAGTGTGAGTGGGGGTATGGGACTTCACTTATACATTGTACAAGTAGACTTATAAAGGGGTTAGGGTGTGGTTTCCTTATGCCATGAAGATATACAAAATTATATATGCATGATATGAATTGTTGCTAAGAGTGACTTTACTTATTACAAGCTATGAATATGAATGTCTCCTTGTGTAATGAATGTTGGCTATGGATGAGGTCAAGGTATGTTGTACATGATTATGGTGGCCTAAAAGTTGTACTTAGCATGGATAGGAGTATATGATCTTGTCTATGCATTGCACAAGTATAGCCTCGGGTTGCTTATGAAATGGTTTGACTATGTAATTACACTAAAGGTGCTTGATGATTTTTAAAGTTGATAGAGTGCATGGTTTCAACTAAAATGTCCCTTTTTACATGATTTAAGGATTTTTGTGCATGGCTTCCATACTTAGTACAATATTTGTGCTAACCCATATTTTCTACATTTTCTATAAGTGTAGGTTTCGGTTGTTGAGGTATACTTCTCCTTTTGAGTAGAGATTGGATTGACTATTATCCACGCTCGGTGAGTCCTCATGGTTCGGGGACAAGACTTATTCATTTTTAGTTCCTTTTTGTACTTTCTCCTTGGAGACTATGTTGTAAAGGGTTGTGACCCTTATTGATTCTCGATTATATTAGATGGTTTTTGAGACAAGTTCTAGACTTCTATATTGGTTTTATGAAAAAGACTTCGATTGTAAAAAGTTATAAATTTCGCATCATTTCTATTACTTATGTTTATGATTATGCTAAGGGCTTGTATGAGACCCCTCCGGGGTCAAGTACGCCGTGTTACAGCTAGGGGGTACCCCTGGGTTGTGACAAAATTCGTAATCAGAGCACAAGGTTTAGAATCATTCTAGGATGATGTCTCATAAACTACGTCTAGTAGTGTCTTGTTCATGAGTGGGAAGTGCGCCACACTTATGAATGAGAGGCTATAAGATATTTAGGAAATTTCACTTCTTTCATTACTCTTTAGTTGTGCCTTAAAGTTTTAACTCTATGAAGTCATTTTCCTAACCCTTCTCTTGTATCTATGGGATATGAATACAAGAAGGGCGAACGCAAGAAGGTTGGAAGAGGAGAATGTGAATGCAAGAAGGATGGAAGAGGAGAATATGAATAAGGGAGTTCCTCCCCAAGGTCCTCAAGTTCGTCAAGCTCCTAATGATGAGGGGGCTATGACAAATGTGGAAATAAGGTCGGCTCTCCAAATATTGACCCAAGTCGTGACGGCCCAAGTCAATAGGGATGCTAGAGCTCATGTGAACCTTAATGAGAGCACCGTGGCTTCAAGGTTGAGAGATTTCACAAGAATGAACCCTCCTACGTTCTTTGGTTCTAAAGTGGGTGAAGATCCTCAAGAGTTCGTGGAAGAGGTCTGCAAGATAATTGATGCTATGGGGATGACTTCTATAGAGAAAGTCAAACTATCCGCTTACCAATTGAAGGGTGTGGCCCAAGTATGGTCTACTCAATGGAAGAGGAATAGGCCGAAAGGAGCGGGTCCCATAGGTTGGGAAGTGTTCAAGAAATCATTTCTTGATAGGTTCTTTCCCCGAGAGAAGAGGGAAGCCACGGTGGAAGAATTTATCAACCTTCGTCAAGGAGGTATGGGTGTTGAAGAATATTCTCTAAAGTTTACTGAATTTTCCAGGTATGCTCCATCCATGGTGGCGGATCCTAGGGATGAGATTAATAGGTTTGTGACAGGGGTGTCTAGCTTGGTGAGAAAAGAATGTTGTTTGGCTATGCTTTATGATAATATAGATATATCCCGTCTTATGGTGTATGCTAAACAAATGGAGGATGAGAAACTCCAAGATAAGAATAGGGAAGTGAAGAGGCCTAGGACCGATGACGGGAATCCTTCCAGGGGTAATTCCGAGGGACAAGGTAAGCCAAGGTTCAAGATAAGGTTCTCCAAACAAGGCTCCTCTAGTTCTCCAAGGTTAAAAAATGATAGGGTGTCTAACCCTAAACCTCAAGGAGGCAATAATGGTGGATCTTCTATGGTGAGGCCTACATGTGCTAAATGTGGTAAGAAACATGATGGTAGTGTTTGCTATGGTCGTGGTAAGAGTGGGCATCAATTTAAGAATTTCCCAACACTTATGGCCAAAGGGAGAGAAGATAAGAAAACTCCTCTTAGAGGTTCAAATTCTGATGCTCCCAAGAAGAATCGTTTCTATGCTCTTCAATCCCGAGGTGACCAAGAAAATTCCCGGATGTGGTGATGGATATGTTACAAGTCTTTTCTATTGATGTATATGCATTGTTAGACCTCGGTGCCACTTTGTCCTTCGTTACACCTTTTGTGGCTATGAAATTTGAAATACTCCCTGAAGTGTTAATAGAGCCTTTTTCGGCGTCTGCCCCGGTTGGTGACTCGGTAGTGGAAAAAAGAGTCTATAGAAGTTGTCATATTTCTTTGTCTCATAAAGTCACCTTGGTGGATTTGATAGAGTTAGACATGTTAGACTTTGATGTCAATTTGGGTATGGATTGGTTGCATGCATGTTTTGCCTCCATTGATTGTAGAACTCGAGTGGTTAAGTTTCAATTCCCAAATAAGCTAACTTTAGAATGGAAGGGGGGGAATTCTATCCCTAGAGGTCACTTTGTTTCTTGTCTCAAAGCTAGAAAAATGATCTCCAAGGGGTGCATTTACCAGATTGTTAGGGTGATGGATGTGGAGTTCGAAACCTCTTCCCTAGAGTCGGTCCCTGTGGTGAATGAATTTTTGGAAGTCTTTCCCGATGACTTGCCCGACATTCCTCCCGAGCGGGAAATAGATTTGGCATTGATTTGTTGCCGGATATGCAACCTATGTACATTCCTCCTTATAGAATGGCTCTGGCCGAGTTGAAAGAATCGAAGGAGCAGTTGAAGGATTTGCTAGATAAGGGCTTTATTCGTCTGAGTATCTCTCATTGGGGTGCTCCGATGTTGTTTGTGAGAAAGAAGGATGGGTCCCTTAGAATGTCTATTGACTACCGCCAATTGAACAAAGTGACCATAAAGAATAGGTATCCCCTTCCGAGAATCGATATTTGTTTTATCAACTCCAAGGGGCTAGTTACTTTTCAAAGATTGACCTTCGTTCGGGCTACCACCAACTAAGGGTGAGAGGGGTTGATATACCTAAGACGACTTTCCGAACTATGTATGAGCACTATGTATTCCTTGTGATGTCTTTTGGCTTAACTAATGCCTCGGCGGCATTCATGGACCTAATGAATAGGGTGTTTAGGCATTATCTTTATTCGTTTGTGATCATTTTTATTGAAAATATTTTGATCTATTCAAGAGATGAGGGTGAACATATGAATCATTTGAGGATCGTATTGCAAGTCCTTAAAGATCACCAATTGTATGCAGAGTTTAGTAAGTGTGAGTTTTGGCTAAGGTTCGTAGCCTTTTTTGGCCATATTGTGTCTAGCAGGGGTATTGAGGTAGATCCTCAGAAGATGGATGTGGTCAAGGGTTGGCCTAGACCTCTAACTCATATCGATATTAGAAGCTTTTTGGGTTTGGCTAGTTATTATAGGAGGTTTGTTGAGGGTTTTTCCTCCATTGCTTCTCTATTGACGGCTTTGACTCAAAAGAAAGCTAAGTGTGTGTGGTCGGATGCTTATGAGAAAAGCTTCCAAGAGTTCAAAGATAAACTTACTTCCACTCCGGTGTTGACCTTATCGGAGGGTACCGATGGGTTTGTGGTATATTGTGACGCTTCTCGAGTGGGTTTGGGATGTGTCCTTATGCAACATGGTAAAGTGATTGCTCATGCTTCAAGGCAACTCAAGGTCCATGAAAAGAATTATCAAACCCATGATCTCAAATTAGCAGCGATGATGTTTGCCTTGAAAATACGGAGGCACTACCTAGATGGGGTCCATGTAGATGTTTTCACCGATCACAAGAGTCTTCAATATGTGTTTACCAAAAAAGACTTGAATCTCCGACAAAGAAGGTGGTTAGAACTTTTAAAGGATTATGACATGAGTGTCCTTTACCACCCAGGAAAGGCTAATGTAGTTTCAGATTCCCTAAGTCGATTGCCCATGGGTAGTGTATCCCATGTAGAGGATGAGAAGAAGGAGTTAGTTCGTGATATATATAGGTTGGCCCGGTTAGGTGTTCAACTAGTGGATTCCACCAAGGGTGGATTCATGGTCCATAATGTTTCCGAATCATCCTTTGTAATGGACGTGAAGTCCAAACAAGACCTTGATCCCATGTTAATGGAGTTGAAAGAATCGATACTCAACAAGTCCGTTGAGGCTTTCTCCCAAGGGGGACATGGGGTGCTTAGGTACCAAGGTCATTTATGTGTTCCGGATGTTGATGGCTTGAGAGAGCAAATTTTGGAAGAGGCTCAAGGTTCGCGGTATTCTATTCATTCGGGAGCCACCAAGATGTACCGTGATTTACGGGAAGTCTATTGATCAAATGTCTTGAAGAAGGATATAGCGGGTTTTGTGGCCAAGGGTCTGAATTGTCAACAAGTTAAGGTCGAACACCTAAGACCGGGAGGTTTGTCCCAATATATAGATATTCCCACTTGGAAGTGGGAGAATGTGAATATGGACTTTGTTGTGGGTTTGTCTCGTACACGAAAGCAACATGATTCTATTTGGGTCATTGTGGATAGAATGACAAAATCAGCCCACTTTATTCCCGTCAAGGTTTCTTATTCGGCGGAAGACTATGCCAAATTATATATCTAAGAGATAGTGAAGTTGCATGGGGTTCTATTGTCTATTATTCGGATCGGGGTACTCAATTTACTTCACACTTTTGGAAGGCATTCTAAAAAGGGCTTGGTACCAATGTTAAGCTTAGTACCTCTTTCCACCCTCAAACAGATGGTCAAGCAGAATGCACCATTCAAACCTTAGAGGACATGTTGAGGGCATGTGTTATAGATTTCAAGGGTAATGGGGATGACCATCTACCATTGATAGAATTTGCCTACAATAATAGTTACCACTAAAGTATTTCCATGGATCTTTTTGAAGCATTGTATGGTAGGAGGTGTAATCTCCGGTTGGTTGGTTTGAAGTAGGCGAAATTGCTCTAATTTGTCCCGAACTAGTTTATGAGGCCATTGAAAAAGTTTGACTCATTAGAGAGAGGTTGAAGACGGCCCAAAGTCGGCAAAAGTCATATGCCGATGTTAGGAGGAGGGATCTAGAATTTGAAATTGGTGATTGGGTCTACTTGAAAATCTCACCTGTGAAAGGTGTGATGAGGTTCGGTAAGAAGGGGAAGCTTAGTCCCTGGTATGTGGGCCCATACCAAATCTTGAAATGTGTTGGGAAAGTTGAATATGAGTTAGACTTACCAAATGAGTTGGCTCCGGTTTACCTGATGTTTCATGTTTACATGCTTAAGAAGTGCATTAGGGATCCGGTATCCATCATTCCTTTAGAGGGTTTAGGAGTTGATGAGAGTCTATCCTATGAAGAAGTTCCAATGGAGATTTTGGACCGGCAAGTGAAAAGGATGAGAAACAAGGAAGTAGCTTCCGTTAAGGTTTTATGGAGGAATTATTTAGTGGGGGGTTCTACATGGGAGGCCAAGGCCGATATGAAGTCCCGCTATCCTCATCTTTTTCTTTCTACTCCTATTCAAGCTTGAGGTAAGTAGTTCCTCTTGAGCTTTAGTGTTTTGGGAGTCATGTGTATTGTATGAATTTTCCATGATTTCCTTATATTATGCATGTTCTTGATGAAATTCATGTTTAGTAAGAAAATGAGTTTTATGATTTATGTGTCCCTCATGTAGAATGTGCATTCTAGTATGATGATAGAATATTTGAATTCATGAGGTGATTTGATGAACATGTTTTGTTATGCTTGTGGTGAAATAGCATATTGGCTCCATGATGTTGTGTTGAGCTTGCTTTTAGTTGGAGAAGGTAGTTCCTCCTATGAACATGAGAAATGTTGAATTTCATGCATATTGGGTTGGTAGATGTAGTTCCTACTACCTTGTATTGCATTGACCATGTCTTGAGATGGAGTTGAAGTTTCCTCCTTTTGAATAGTGCATGAAGTGAATAGTGCAATTGTAAGTTTTGCATATTTTGATGTTTCATGCATGATGGGCTGCTAGTCTTGAGTTTCTAAATTAGTTTGGTGTCTAGATCATCATTCGAGGATGAATGTTCCCAAGGGGGAGATAATGTAACACTCCGGAAAACTAATGAACTAAGCTAGAGCCTAATATGTAAACTAGTAGTCTAATTGGGGTATAACGTAATTATTAGAGTCGTAAAATAACCCCCCCCCCCTTAATTAGTACAATTGTTTTAGGACTTAAACGTTAAGGCATGACCCCACAA
Source organism: Solanum acaule (assembly GCA_036250505.1). Classification (NCBI taxonomy): domain Eukaryota; kingdom Viridiplantae; phylum Streptophyta; class Magnoliopsida; order Solanales; family Solanaceae; genus Solanum; species Solanum acaule. The sequence continues at coordinate 16,539 of JAJOOR010014833.1, forward strand.
GGACCAACCAAGTGTCCTTGAGGAGGACCTTGATGGCAGCCAAAAAGCTGTCAAAAAGGCAGCCACCCACGAAATGGGCACCCCCGCCCCGTGGGTGGGGGTCGTGGGTCAAGGTTGGACCTTCCCTCAAGTTTTCCACTCTCTGAACTGACCTACGGACCTGCAGAACAGCCAGTAGGTCCACCTACGGTCCATAGGTCACCCAATAGTGAGTCACACCAAAATCCGCCTGAGTCTCGGACAAGTGAGGGACAAGATGGTAAATTCCTAGGGTGGTTACATAAGTTAGGGGCCATTTTATATTGATTAATTAGACATATTTAATACCTTTTAAACCATTAACTACCCCTTCACACTTCGTAATTCCCAAACCCAAAATAATAACCACCTCCTTTCCAAAATATTCTCTCTCTAGAAACTCCATTGAAGAACAAGAACAAGGTCAAGTCTAGGGTTCAAGGAGCAGCCTGTTCTCTTCAATTTCGTGAGGAAATCTTCATAAGGTATGGTGGATTTTCATCTATGGTTAGCTTTCACCCATAGAGTCCCTTTAAAACTTGATTTCAAAGCTTCCAATTTCCCCAAAAAACCTGGGTTTCAATCTAAGTCATGGGTTCTCTTTCAAAACATTTTCAATGATTGATTTAGGATTAATTATGATTGAAATGATGAAATCCCCCCAAGAACCCATGAATCCCCCATATTGCTAAATTGTGAATCTATGATGTTTAGCTTTATGATAGTGTTGTTGTGTTGATTGAAAGGCTATTCTCATGAAACACTATGAACATGATGTGAAAGGTTTACTCACATATTAATGATTCTAAGGTTGAAAGTCCATTCTCACCTAATTGAATCCATGAGTTATTTTATGAGTTGTGTTGAATGAAGGGTAAGATACTCCTTCACACATGTAAATACAATTCAAGTATAATTATGTAAATTTTGGGAATGTATGCTTAGCACCGAGTGGATATGGAATGTGAGGTAGAGGCTCTCCCGTCAATACAATAGATCGGGACATCTAAAGTAACCTCATGAGATGGAATCTCCCCCGTCAATGCCATAGGTTTGGCATTTCTAGAAGCAATCTCCCTATCACATAACTATGTTCCCACACAGGTATTTAGCTAGTGGATCCACCTAAAAGCTAAACATGTTAGTTCTACCTTAGGCAAGTAGTACATCTCTTGTCGATGTGGGACATGACACCGGATTCCATGTAGCTCAACATGGTCAATGTCGGTTAAGGATATTTCCCTACATTACAAGAATAAGAACTTGAGTTATGCACTATGGTTCCTCAAGAGGTTCTACTTAGTATGAATGGGGGTATGGGACTTCATTCGTACATTGCACAAGTAGGGTTTGAGAGTGATTGTGGTATGTTCTCTTATGACATGATGCTTTATGAGTTAATGCATGTTTTACATGAACCATGAATATGAACATGAACTATACTTATGACTTCTTAATGAGCTTTGCTTAGTGTGAGTGGGGGTATGGGACTTCACTTATACATTGCACAAGTAGACTTATAAAGGGGTTATGGTGTGGTTTCCTTATGCCATGAAAATATATGAAATTATGTATGCATGATATGAATTGTTGATAAGAGTGACTTTACTTATTACAAGCTATGAATATGAATGTCTCCTTGTCTAATGAGTGTTGGCTATGGATGAAGTCAAGGTATGTTGTGCATAATTATGGTGGCCTAAAAGTTGTACTTAGCATGGATAGGATTATGGGATCTTGTCTATGCATTGCACAAATATAGCCTAAGGTTGCTTATGAAATGGTTTGACTATGTAACTACACTAAATGTGCATGATAATTCTTAAAGTTGATAAAGTGCATGGTTTCAACTAAAATGTCCCTTTTTACATGATTTAAGGATTTTTGTGCATGGCTTCCATACTTAGTACAATATTTTTGCTAACCCATATTTTCTACATTTTCTATAAGTGTAGGTTCCGGTCGTTGAGGTATACTTCTACTTTTGAGTAGAGCTTGGATTGACTATTCTCCACGCTCGGTGAGTCTTCATGGTTTGAGGACAAGACTTATTCATTTTTAGTTCCTTTTTGTACTTTCTCCTTTGAGACTATGATGTAAAGGGTTGTGACTCTTATTGATTCTTGATTGTATTAAATGGTTTTTGAGACAAGGTCTAGACTTCTATATTGGTTTTATGAACAAGACTTCCATTGTAAAAAGTTTTAAATTCCGCATCATTTCTATTACTTATGTTTATGATTATGCTAAGGGCTTGTATGAGACCCCTTCGGGGTCAAGTACGTTGTGTTACATCTAGGGGGTACCCCTGGGTCGTGATAGCTAGAAAGGGCAGATTTCTAGTAGCAATCTCCTTATCCCAGAAACAATGTTCCCCCATAGGTCTTTAGCTAGTGGACCCACCTAAGAGATATTATGATGATGGTCTTACCTTTGGCAAGTAGGACAACCCTTTTCGGTGTGGGTAACACCAGATTCTATGATAAACTCACATGGTCTATGTCGGTTAAGTCTTATTCCCACTATGAACAAGAGGATTAATTATGAACTATGGTTACTCAAGAAGCTTTACTTAGAATGGGTAGGATTATGGGATCTTATTTATGCATTGCACAAGTAGACTTTGAGGGTACTTATGGTATGTTTCTCCTATGATATGATGATTTATGAAATGAACATGATTATGACTTATGCATTCCTTTTTCCTTCAAGATGGTGCTTTAACTTATTAAATCACATGCATTTAACTAAAATGTCCCTTTTAGCATGTTTTCAAGGTTTTTATGCATGGCTATCATACTTAGTGTATTTTTGTACTAACCCATATTTTCCTACATTTCTCCCAAGTGTAGGGTTCGGTTCTTAAGGGCGGTCATCATTGGGTTCAAGCTTGGATTCGACTATTCTCCTTGCTTATGGTGAGTCCTCAAGATTCGAGGATGGGAGATTCACTTTGAGTTTCATTTCTAGTATTTCATTTTGAACTATGTTGTATGTGATGTGTCCCTTTTCATTTGAACTATTGTAATAAATGGCTAATTGAGACAAGTCTAGGCTTCCGCTTTGCTTTTATGAAGACTTCTTAAGACTTGAAATGTGTTTTACTTTTATTGTTCTAATGCTTTATGTTATGATATGCTAAGTGGCTTATATGGAGCCTTTCGGGGTTCTATGTGCCTTGTTATGCTTCTAGGATGATGTCTCATAAGCCACGTCTTGTAGAGTCTTGATCATGAGTGTGAGGCACACCACATTTATGAATGAGAGGTAATAAGATGTTTAAGAAATTTCACTTATTTCATTACTCTTACGACATGCCTGATGAGTCCATGATTTGGACTCATTTAGGGCTATATTTTGATAGAATTAGTGTTCTCAAATGTATATTTTGTCTCAATATCTGATGAAAACCCTTAAGTTTCAGGTATTTGGAGTTTGAGGGAAAGCATGGACACTACTTAGTAAAAACGAATGAAGGTAGCTGAAAGAACGAAGAAATGAAGATCTAAGAATCGTCGAACCCGTTCGGCGAGTCGCCAAAAGGTTTTATCCTCGCCTTTTGTTCCAATGTGCTGAGCCCTGAAGGAAAGGATAAAATATGCGATGAAAGGAGCAGTCGGCACGTCACTGAGCAGTTCGCGAAGCAGTAGGAGAAGGTCAAGTCTGCGATGATAGGAATAGTCGGTGCTTCGCCGAGCAGTTCCGCGAAGCAGTACCCTATCGCCCAATGCCTCAGAGCGTGAAAATGCTGAAGACAAAAAGCAGAAGGGCAATTAACCAGACCAAAGGGCGGATCGCCGAGCGTGTCAGTGATCCCGACTAACTTCACTGAGTGGTCCTCCGCAGCACAATTTTTAAACACTATAAATACTTGTTTAAAATGTTAGCTTAGTATCAATTATTCTATTATCAGATTGTTACAGTTTATTTTTAGAGTTTTGAGCTCTTAAGGGTTTTTGGAGACTTTGTTCTAAAACTTGGAAGTCAAAAAGGGTTTCAACACCAAGAAATTGGACGTGGGTCTCGAAGATTCTTCACTCTTGACGTGTTTTAAGACTTAATTCTTCATACCCATTGATGGAAACTGAGATTGGTATAAATTTTTATCTCTTTTACATGTCTAGCTAAAACCCCAATTCTTGGGGTGTGAATTTGTGAATATGGGTTAAGTTAATTGTTGGGTCTTGCTTGCTGATAGTTTAATTGTTGTTTATTTGTGATTTCGTGTAGTAGTTGTATTTGAACCTATTGAAATTGTAGTTGACGATACAATTTCACCTTTGTGTTTTCGACTTGCTCGAGAGAGATATCGTAAAACTAACACTACTAAATTGCTGGCCGGTGGGATTGGGTCGACATGAGGTTCAGCTCGAAAGAGTGAACCCTAGTCCTTCTCCCACACATTCAGCTCGAGAGAGTTAGTGGGCTAAGGTGGAGGTTGATCTTCATGCGGCAACTCGGTGTTCAAGAGAAACCGAGTTGATTCGGTATAAGTTGCTCGAGAGAAAATTTGCCCCCACTATAGTCTAGCCTAATCACAAATATTCAACGAATTTATTATCAAAAGCATGTACCCAATGATCTAGTTTGACCTGTATTCCTATCACATCCCAAGAATCCCCTCTCCTTGATTAGTAGTCCTTATATTTTTGTTGTTTTTGCTTACTTGTTACAAACCCACATTGATAACTGACACTTGCATCACCCCTTAGACTTAACATGTTTATATCCGATAATGTTTTTAGCTATGACTAATTAGAACTTGATTTTATTTTTCTATTAATTCTCAAAACCACTCCCTTGGGACTCGACCCCAACCCTTGGTTAGGTTAGTTTACTATTGTATGATCGTAGACACTTGCATTGGAAGTTATGTCTTGATTACGCAAACATCAGTGCCTTAGAGTTTAACTTTATAAAAGTCCCTCTCCTAATCCTTCTCTTGTGCCTTCAGGAAATGAATACATGAAGGGCTAACGCACGAAGAATGGAAGGTGACAATATGAATGAAGAAGCTCCTCTTCAAGCTAATCAAGCTCCGATTAATCCTTCGGCTATGTCGGATATGGAGGTTAGGTCGGCTTTTCTTATGTTGACCCAAGCCATGACGGCTCAAACTCAAGCCGTGACAACTCAAGCCCAAGCCATGACGTCCCAAGCCAATAGAGATGTTGGGACTCATGTGAACCCTATTATGAATTCAGGGGTTGGGGATTTTGCTAGAATGAACCCTCCCGAATTTCATGGCTCCAAAGTGGAAAAAGATCCCCAAAGGTTTATTGATGAGGTTTGTAAAGTGCTTGATATTATGGGAGTGTCCCCACAAGAAAAGGCGGAGATTTCCGCCTACCGATTAAAAGATGTGCCTCAAGATTGGTATGAAAAATAGAAGGGTGAGAGGCCAATAGGAGTGGTTCCCATAGAGTGGGAGATGTTCGAATCGGCATTCCTTGATAGGTTGATTCCCCTAGAGTTGAGGGAACGAAAGATGCAAGAGTTCATTAACCTTCGTTAAGGAGGTATGAGTGTGAAAGAGTATGCTCTTAAGTTCACCCAACTATCCAAGTATGCTTCAATTAAAGTGGCGGACTCAAGGGCTAAACTGAATAAGTTTATGATGGGAGCGTCCAACTTGGTAGAGAAAGAATGTTGTTCGGCAATGCTCATTGGTGATATGAATATCTCATGTCTTATGGTGCTCCCAACAAATTGAGGAGTCAAAGCTCAAAAGAATGAATAGAGAGGGGAAAAGAGGAAGGACCGGTAATGGGAATTTCTCCAATGCTAGGTCCGATGAACAAGGTCGACAAAAGTTCAAACAAAGGTTTTCCAACCAAAGTTCCTCTAATGCTTCCCCAAGGGTCAATAGGATAGGGTGTCTAACCCTAAACCTCAAGTAGGCAGTGGGAGTGACTCCTCATATGAATAGGTCGGATTGTGCAAAATGTGGGAAGAAACAAAATGGGAAGTGCCTAGCCGTCACGGGTGTTTGTTTCAGATGTGGTAAGAGTGGTCATCAATTGAAGAATTGTCCAACACTTTTAGACAAAGGGAAAGAAGGTAAACAAGCTCCTCTAAGAGGTTCAAACTCCAATTTTCAAAAGCAAAACTGCTTTTATGCTCTTCGATCCCAAGATGACCAAGAGAGCTCCCTAGATGTGGTGATTGGTATGTGAAAAGTCTTTTCTATTGATGTGTATGCCTTGTTAGATCCCGGTGCCACTTTGTCCTCTGTGATACCTTTTGTGGCCATGAAGTTTGAAATACTCCCCCAAGTGTTAGTAGAACCTTTTTCGGTCTCTACCCCGATTGGTGACTCGGGGGTGGATGAGAAAAATTACATAAGTTGTCCCATTTCCCTGTCCCATAGGGTTACTTTGGTGGATTTAGTAGAGTTAGACATGTTAGACTTTGTTGTGATTTTGGGTATGGATTGGTTGCATGCATGTTATGCCTCTATAGATTGTAGGACCCGGGTGGTTAAATTCCAATTTCCAAATGAGCCTATTTTTAAGTGAAAAGGGGGGAATTATATCCCTAGAGGTCAATTTTTTTCTTGCCTTAAAGCTAAAAAAAATGATGTCCAAAGGGTGCATTTACCATCTTGTTAGGGTAATGGATGTTGAGTCTGAAACCCCTTCTCTAGAGTCGATTCCGGTAGTGAATGAATTTCTGAAAGTTTTTCCAGATAATTTACCCAGTATTCCTCCCGAGCGGGAAATAGATTTTGGCATTGACCTTCTACCGGATACGTAACCTATCTCCATTCCTCCCTATAGAATGGCTCCAGCGGAGTTAAAAGAGTTGAAAGAGCAACTAAGGGATTTATTAGATAAGGGTTTCATCTGACCGAGTATCTCTCCATGGGGTGCTCTAGTGTTGTTTGTTAGAAAGAAGGATGGGTCGCTTAGAATGTGCATTGATTATTGTCAATTGAATAAAGTGACAATCAAGAATAAATATCCCCATTCGAGAATTGATGAGTTGTTTGACCAACTTCAAGGGGCTAGCTATTTCTCCAAAATTGACCTTTGTTCGGGTTATCACCAATTAATGGTGAGAGGGGTTGATATTCCAAAGACAGCCTTTAGGACCCAGTATGGTCACTATGAATTTGTGGTCATATCATTTGGATTGACAAATGCCCCGACGACATTTATGAATATGATGAATAGGTTGTTTAGACAATACCTTGATATGTTTGTGATTGGGTTTATTGATGATATTTTGATCTATTCAAGGAGTGAGAGTGAACATATGGACCATTTGAGAATTGTGTTAAAAGTCCTTAGGGATAAACAACTTTTTGCAAAGTTTAGCAAGTATGAATTTTGGTTGAGATCCGTAGCATTTCTTGTCATATTGTGTTAAGCAAGGATATTGAGATAGATCCTAAGAAGACAGATGCGGTCAAGAGTTGGCCTAGACCTCTAACTCCTTCCGACATTAGAAGCTTTTTGGGTTTCGCTGGTTACTATAGGAGGTTTGTTGAGGGGTTTTCCTACATTGCTTCTACATTAACGACTTTGACTCAAAAGAAGGCTAAGTTTGAGTGGTCGGAGGCTTGTGAGAAAAGCTTCCAAGAGTTAAAAGATAGACTTACTTCCGCTCTGGTGTTGACCTTATAGGAGGGTACGAATGGTTTTGTAGTGTATTGTGAAGCCTCTAGAGTAGGGTTGGGATGTGTCCTTATGCAAAATGGTAAAGTGATTGCCTATGCTTCAAGGCAGCTTAAAGTACATGAGAAGAATTATTCGACCCATGATCTAGAATTAGTAGTGGTTGTATTTGCCTTTAAAATATGGAGGCATTATTTGATAGGGTCCATGTGGATGTTTTCACCGATCACAAGAGTCTTCAATATGTGTTTAGTCAAAAGGGCTTGAATCTTCGACAAAGAAGGTGGTTAGAACTCTTGAAGAACTATGATATGAGTGTCCTTTACCACCCCAGAAAAGTTGATGTGGTAGCGGATGCTCTTAGTAGATTTTACATGGGTAGTGTGGCTCACTTAGAAGATGAAAAGAGAGAATTGATTCATGAGGTGCATAGGTTGGCCCGACTAGGTGTCCAACTAGTGGATTCCACTAAGTGTGGTGTCATGGTCCATAATGGCTCCGAATCGTCCTTTGTGACGGATATGAAGTCTAAACAAGACCTTGATCTTATATTAGTTGAATTGAAAGAGTCGGTACTCAAGAAGTCTGTTGAGGCTTTCTCCCAAGGGGGAAATGGGTACCAAGGTCGATTATGTGTTTCGGATGTTGATGGTTTGAAGGAGAAAATTTTAGAAGAAGCTCATAGTTCTCAGTATTCTATTCATCCGGGAGCCACCAAGAGGTACCATGATCTACGAGAAGTCTATTGGTGGAACGGAATGAAAAGGGATATTATGGGATTTGTGGCCAATTGTCTGAATTGTCAACAAGTTAAGGTTGAGCATCAAAGGCCGGGATGCTTATTACAAGATATACCAATTCCCACTTCGAAGTGGGAAGAGGTGAATATGGATTTTATTGTGGGTTTTCCTCGTACCCGGAGGTACCCTGATTCAATTTGGGTCATTATACACTGGATGACAAAATCAGCCCACTTCATTCCCATCAAGGTTTCTCATTCGGCGGAAGACTATGCCAAGTTGTATATAAATGAGATAGTGAAGTTGCATGGGTCCCTTTGTCTATTATTTTGGATCGGGGTACTTAATTTACTTCTCACTTTTTGAAGTCATTCCAAAAAGGGCTTGGTACTAAAGTTAAGCTTAGCACGACTTTTCATCCCCAAACCGATGGGCAAGCGGAGTGTACCATCCAAACATTAGAGGATATGCTAAGGGCATATGTTATAGATTTCAAAGGTAATTGGGATGACCACTTGCCATTGATAGAGTTTGCCTACAATAATAGTTATCATTCTAGTATCGGTATGGATCCTTTTGAAGCCTTGTATGGTAAGAGATGTAGGTCTCCGGTTGGTTGGTTCAAGGTAGGTGAAATTTCTCTTATTGGTCCCGAATAGGTTTATAAAGCTACTGAGAAAGTTCGGCTCATTAGAGAGAGCTTGAGGACGGCTCAAAGTAAACAAAAGTCTTATGCCAATGTGAGGAGAAGGGATCTAGAATTTGAAGCTAATGATTGGGTCTATTTGAAAATCTCACTCATGAAGGGTGTGATGAGGTTTGGCAAGAAAGGGAAACTTAGTCCCCAGTATTTATACCCATATCAAATTTTGCAACGTATTGGGAAGGTTGCCTATGAGTTGGATTTGCCAAATGAGTTGGTTCCGGTTCATCCAGTATTTCATATTTCTATGCTTAAGAAGTGTATTGGAGATCCGACATCCATTATTCCCCTAGAAGGGTTGGGAGTTGATGAAAGTCTCTTATATGAAGAGGTTCCGGTAGAGATCCTAGACCAGCAAGTCAAAAGATTGAGAAATAAGGAAATATCTTCCGTGAAGGTTTTATGGAGAAATCATTTAGTTGAGGGTGCTACTTGGAAGGCCGAGGCCAATATGAAGTCCCGATATCCTCATCGCTTTCCTTCTACTCCTATTCAAGCTTGAGGTAAATAGTTCCTCTTGAGTTTTAGTGTTTTAGGAGTCATGTGTGTTATATGTGTTTTCCATGATTTCCTTATGTTGTGCATGTTCTTGATGAAATTCATGTTAGTAAGAAAATGAGTTTTTATGATTAAGTTTTCTCATGTTGTTGTGCATTTAGTATGAGTTGCCTATTTGACTTCATTAGATGAGTTGATGAACATGTTTTAATATGCTTTTGAGAGAAATTGCATATTGGCTCCATGATGTTGTGTTGAGCATGATTTTAGTTGGAGAAGGTAGTTCCTCCTATGAATATGAGAAATGTTGAGTTTCATGCATAGTGGGTTGTTAGATGTAGTTCTTACTTCCTTGTATTGCATTGATTATGTTTGAGATGGAGTTGATGTTTCCTCTTTTGAATCGTACATTATTTTGAAGTTTCATGCATGATGGGCTGCTAGTTTTGAGTCTTTATTTTCGTAAGGGGTCTAGATCGTCATTTGGGGACAAATGTTCTCAAGGGGGAGATAATGCACCATTACGGAAACTAGCAGACTAAACTAGAGTCTAACGTCAGGGTTAGAGTCGTAAATAACTCCTGGTACTTAATATATATGTTTTTTGGATTAATACGTCAAGGTATGTCCCTCCAAGGACCAACCATGGGTCCTTGAGAAGAATCCTTCAAAGGGTGTCAAAAATTGTGCCTGGGCAGTCCACCCACGAGAGGGAACCATGGCCAGTAGGTGAACCCAAGCCTCATGGGTGAGGGCCGTTGGTCAAGGCCCCAGAACCCCTACCACGGTTCACCAGCACGGGCCATGGGTCCTTCCACGGTCCGTCAATGGTGGGCATGGATGGGGCCTGGGAACTGCCATTTGGCAGTTATACTTAAGGGTGTTTTGGGGTTTTCCTTTTTAATTAAATATAAAGTGGCATCATTTAACACTAAATTAAACTAACTATATAAGGTTTTTAATTCCCTAAAATAAGTCATCCAAATCACAATTCCAAAATAACAAATCAAAACAAACTTTTCCCCCAAAACTCTCTCTAGAACTCCAAGGAAGAAGAAGAAGAAGAAAGTGAAAGCTAGGGTTGAAGGAGCAAGCTTTTCTACTCAAATTTGTTGGATTTCATCACCAAGGTATGGTAGCACTTCATCCATGGATAGACTTCATCAATGGAGCCCCTTCAAAACCCCCAATTTCAAAGCTAGAAATCCCAAAAGTTAGTGTTTGACTTCAATCTCATGGATTCCTTTCAAATTCGTTTTTAATGATTGAATTATGCTTTATTATAGATATAATTATTATTTTATATAGATTTATGTTGAATTCCCCAAGAATCCATGAATTCCCCTATTCTCCCAATTTGGATCTCAAAGTGTGGGTATTGATTGATGCAAGTAGAATATGATAGAATTATGCATGTAGTAATTGAAATACTTGAATTATGTTATCATCCATATCTAATGTAGTGATTCTAGATGTGTTGATTGAATATGATCTATGGTCCTTGAACAACAAATTATGTGAATCATTCATGATTATGAGGTTTATGAATATGCTTTAAGAACACTTTAAGAATAAAGTGAATATGATTATGATCTAGTTTTTGTGTTGTTGGATGATTATCCTCATGTACACACTTATGTATGAATATGATATGATGGGAAAGATTTTCTCACAAATATGATGTTTCTAAAGGTGAAAGGCTATTCTTACTTATTGAATCTATGAGCTATCTTATGAATTATGCTGGATTGAGTGTCAAGGCATTCTTTCATGATTATGAACTTAAGTTAAGACTTAATATGTACTCAATGGGAATTATGCTTAACACTGAGTGGATATTGAATATGAGATCGAAGCTCCCCCGCAAGAAAGGGCAGTTTCTAGAAAGTGTCTCTTGAGATGGAAGCTCACCCGCTAGAAAGGCCGGGTTTCTAGTAGCAATCTCCTTATCCCATAAAGTATGTTCCCCCATATGTCTTTAGCTAGTGGATCCACCTAAAAGTTATTATGATGATGGTCTTACCTTAGGCAAGTAAGACAACCCTTTTCGGTGTGGGTAACAGTGGATTCCATGTTAAGCTCACATGGTCTATGTCGGTTAAGGCTTATTCCCACTATGAACAAGAGGATGAATTATGAACTATGGTTACTCAAGAAGCTTTACTTAGCATGGGTAGGATTATGGGATCATATCCATAAATTGCATAAGTAGTCTTTGACGGTACTTATGGTATGTTTCTCCTATGATATGATGATTTATGAAATGAACATGATTATGACTTATGCATTCCTCTTTCCTTCAAGATGATGCTTTAACTTAATAAATCGCATGCATTCAACTAAAATGTCCCTTTTAGCATGTTTTTAAGTTTTTTATGCATGGCTATCATACTTAGTGCATTTTTGTACTAACCCATATTTTCCTACATTTTTCCCAAGTGTAGGGTCCGGTTTTTAAGGCGGTCATCATTGGGTTCAAGCTTGGATTTTACTATTCTCCTTGCTTGTGGTAAGTCCTCATGATTTAAGGACGGGAGATTCACTTTGAGTTTCATTTCAAGTATTTCATTTTCGAACTATGTTGTATGGGTTGTGTCCCTTTTTATTTGAACTATTGTAACAGATGGCTAATTGAGACAAGTCTAGATTTCTTCTGTGCTTTTATGAAAACTTCTTAAGACTTGAAATGTGTTTAACTCTTATTGTTCTAATGTTTTATGTTATGATATGCTAAGTGGCTTACATGGAGCCTTTCGGGGTTCTATACGCCTTGTTACGTATAGGGGGTACTCTTGGGTCGTGACATGAGGATCCCTTGTTCACCGGATCTAGAATGAGAAAAGTTACCATCACTGGTCCTCACCCTGTTAGACTCTTTTGCTCTTTCCTTGAGATTTTGCTTTTAAATTTTTGGGCATGTATTATCGAATCATAAATATTCATCTCCTTCATCAACACAGTGGTATTACATTCTTTGACAAACAAGTCAGAAACACCCGACACAAACTTACTCATCCTTGCCCAAGAGTCAGCAACCATAGTTGGAGCATACTTAGCCAATTTAGTAAAGTTCAAAGCATACTCCTTCATACTCATATTGAATTGTCAGAGGTTAATGTACTCAAGTACTTTTGTTTCTCTCATTTCAAGAGGAAAGAAATGATCAAGAAAATCTCCCTTAAATTTCTCCCAATTAAGAGAACCCGCATCAATAGCCCTTTTACTTTTCCAATGTCCAAACCACATTTGAGCAACACCTTTGAGTTGATAAGAGTCCAACTCCATGTTCTCAACTGTAGACAATCCCATCATACCCACTATCTTATAAACCTCATCAATAAACTCTTGAGGATCCTCATCAACCTTAGGACTATGGAATTTTGGAGGATTATCCTTGCCGCCACCATACCCATATTTGGGTTCATGGGAGCATTAGCCTCTATATTAACTTAGGCCGTCATAGCTTAAGCTAGCACTTGGAAAACAACTTAGAATTCAGGATGAGTCCCTTGCTCGGCCAAAGGATCAACTGAAACTTGAGGAACCTCTGGATTTACATTGTCATTGCCCGCATTCCTTCTAACATAAGATCTTCCAAGGCCAAATCCTGAAAAGAACCAAACATAATTTAGGAGAAGGATAATTATAGAGATAGACTTTACGACACGAATTTAGAGTAATGAATGAAGTGAAGTTACTTAAACGCTTTGTAGCCTCTTATTCATAAATATGGTGCGCTTCACACTTACGAATAAGACTCTACTCAACGCAGCTTGTCAGGCATCCTAGGACCTTTTCTAAAACCTTGTGCTCTGAATACCAAGTTTTTCATGACCCAAAGTACACACTAGACGTGAAATGACATATAATACCCCGAAATGCCTTACAAAAGCCACTTGACATACATATACAAATTGTAATAGCCAAAAGTAAAGAATCTCATACGAATAAAATAGTTTGACATTTAAAAGTGGAAATCGCACAAGCATGACAAACCATCTAGTACATCAAAAAAAGTGGTCTGGACATCACTTCTACACCACTTAAAACATGTGAAACATAAATACATGAAAGCAATAAAGACGACATGGTCCTCGGAGTATGAGGACTCACCGCGTCTTCAAGTCCTTAAGTTATCACCAACCAGCCACGAGCGGAGGAAGTGGAAGGGTCACCTTACATTAGTGAAACAATGTAGGCACAAGTATGCGTTAGTACATGGAATGTACTAAGTATGATGGATATGCATAAATACGTGAAATTTGATCCTAACGGGACATAATCGAAACATGATATGCATGACCGAGTTAATCATAGTAAAATCCTTTAAAGAAACATCATAAGACTTTAACATGGTCAATGCATCTTAGATCATAAGGAAAGCTTCATAAAAATTGAAATTAACTTTGTTCATTTTTTGGGATATTAGCTTTAACCGACAATAGACCCTGCGAGTTATACATGAAATTTGATGTAACTAAATATCGAGAAGGGAGAGTCTACTTTCCAAGGTAAACTCTGTATCATATCATATGCTATATGCAGATCCACTTGCTATGCCATTTAAGGTAATCCTACAAGGCACGTAGTTTGGAACTAGAGATTTCTACTACAGACTACCCTATTTGAGCCTCCACCTCAAAGTTTTCTCGATGCTAAGTTAAAATCCAAAGGAATACTCATTTTCATAAACATATCATCATACATGGAAAATCATAATTAAGTTACTAATACAAGCTTAGAACACTATAGAGTAGCACATTAAATCTTGAATCAAGCATATGTGAGAAAATCTTTTACCAACATATGATTCCTTATGATGTGAGAAAATCCTTTCACAATTTCTATGATTCCCATTTCAAAGCAACCTAGATCATAAGAATTTTCTTTTCATAAATGATAAAACACAAATCACCCCTCAAAACTAATTAAAATAATGAGTGGTCGTAGTCAATAAAAATACCCAACTAAAAGTCTGGTTTGAAATCTTACAAGGAACAATGTAACGACAATTAAAAATATGAAGGCCAACTAGATACTTGTTTGAATCTAAACATACAAGGTACAAAATTATTGATTAGAAGGTAATTTTTATAACTACATTTCAAATGGGGGAAAAGACCATATCAAGAAAGGGATGTATGGGAATTGGGAAAACTTGAGATTTAACTAACACTCAACGATCCATTGCAATTCAATCCAGGATCAATCACTAATGAGTAGGTGATGAGTCTGAGATTTGGACTCATTTGGGGCTTTGTTTATATAGATTTACTGTCCTCAAATGCTTAATTTGTGCCATCAACTGATGTTGAATCCTTGATTTTCAGGTACATGGATTGAGGAACAAAATAAGGACACTAACAGACAAAAAGGAACAAAACAAACTGAAGAAATGAAGAAAGGCAAGCCTGGTGATCGCCAAGAGCACTTGGTGAATCGCCGAGTGGCTAGATCGACCGCCTAAAGCTCTAGTGTGCCAGCCCTGAGGGAAGAAACCAAGTCGGCGACAAAAAGGAGCAGTCAGCGAATTATCAAGCAGTTTCATGAAGCAAAGTTACATCGCCCAAAGTTACAGAACTCGAGAATGCTAAATGCAAAAGCGAAAAGGCAATGGAAGAGGTCAAAGGGCAGCTCGCCGAGTGGTTTGGAGAGCCCAACTTACTTTGCCAAATGGCCATTGTTTGAAATTCTTTTGGTGAAGTTGGATTGCGATCTTCTTAGTTATAATTGAATCTACTTATTTTTGTTTTTGGTTTTGTGTTGCTTGTGTTAAAACAGAAGAGGAGATAAGCGTTAACGGAAGTAATAGTAGGTAAGTGGGCCACCAAAATGATGTCGGAAACCTCAACGATGTCAATGACCCTATCCAAATGGGTGGTGTTGGGGCCATTCGGTTGCCTCCAGCTGAAGGAAACGTTGTGTTTCACATCACAAGCACCATGCTTCAGCTCTTACAACTGAAGTGTTTATTTAGGGGGCTGGCTCATGAGGATCCCCATGAGCATCCCATAAATTTTGTTGATGTTTGTGGACCGTTCTTATTTAAGAACATATCGCAAGAATCGGTCCGTTTGAGGTTGTTCCCATTTTCTCTGATGGGCTAGGCAAGCAAGTGATTGACTGAGTTGCCAAGAGATTCTATCACTTCTTAGATGGGGCTGGTCACAGTGTTCCAAGTGCGATTTTTCCCTCCATCTAAGATGATGACACTTAGGGATAGTATCCAAAGCTTCAAGTGTTTGGAGGGTGAGCCAATCCATGAGACGTGGCTGAGGTTTAAGAAATTGGTGCTGCAATGACCAACTCATGGATTGCCCAACAACTTGTTGCTGCAATACTTTTATAGGAGTCTTGACTCGGTGAACAAAGGAGTTGCTAATCAACTTGTTCACAGTGGAATAATGCAACAACCCTATGAAGTAGCCTCTCAACTCCTTGATTGCATGACCAAGATCAATATGGTGTGGTACACTCACTACTAAAAAATTGTCAAAAAACGACGGACTGCGTCACTTTTTTGGTCAAAATTGATGAAAAAGTGACGCAATCACCTCCATCATATTTTTGCCCGACGCTTTTCAAAAAGCGACGGACAGCGTCGCTTTTTGACTATTTTTTTAACAAAAGTGATGGACTTTGTCGCTTTATTTTAATTTTTTATATTTTTTTTATTTCTAAAAGGCGACGCAGTCCGTCGCTTTTCTGAAAATTTTATTTTTGAAAATCCCTGAAAAGTGACGGACAAACCACGTTGTCCGTCGCTTTTCTGGGATCTTAAAAAAAATAAAACCCAGAAAAGCGATGGACAAAACCACACTATCCGTCGCTTTCCTGCAATATTTTTTACAGCAGAAACTGGAGAAACTGCCCACCTGCATATGCAATTCAATTCAATTCTACACTATTCAGCCCGATCAAGCACACACAATTATAAACAATCTAAACAAAACATAAAACAACAAACTTAAAATAACATTAAAAAGTATCTAAATCACAAATTAAATACTTATAAAGTCTTTCAAAATTCGTTTCAAAATTACAAAAAGTTCATAAATGTCTAGAGATCTAAACTAGGGAGTGGGTTCTACATAATCATCCTCATCACTCTCGTCGTTGGTGTCATCGGGAGACGAAGTAGTACGTCGACGAGCGAGGTTCATCACTTGTTTTTTGATTTGTTGAACGGTCTCACTCACGCTTTCTTGTTCAGCTACTCTTCTTCGCTCCGACTCTGCCAGTGCCGCTGTAAGTTTAGCTATTTGAGCCGACATAGCAGAAATCTGAACACCATCAAGTGCCTCGGCTTTACGTGACGATCCAATTCTTTCTAAGCCTGACTAGAGTCGTCTTACATCATTTCGAGAGCCTAGACCATAGTATCTACCCTTGTGTATCCCCCCTACCACTTTTTCTTTCCAAATCTGGGTGGAAAGTTCAGGTGTCAATTGGACCGAACGATTTAGATTCTCAGCGATGTACTGATGAAAGTCATTCTGCATATTAAATATAAAAATTAACATCAATATATATACATATCATAAATATATTCACTATTAATATATATTATTCATATTAAATAACTTACAAAAGTTCGTTCGGCCCTTTCCTCCACCCACACATCCGGATCCGACTCATTTTCTTTCTTCCCGACATGAGTCTTCTTGAAAACCTCCGGTCAATGGGAGTGCGTCCCAATTCTTTTTCCTATAAATAAAAACTGAAATTTATAATGATATATATGAATCAACTAATTATTTATTTAAAAGTTTGAATTAGAACTTACCATCTCTCGTGCAATTGTTCCAACCGTCTTTGCACCTTCGGTGTGCAACGAGCCACCTTTAAGACTGCCTCTAGCCTCTTTGGCTTGATCTGATATTGCCTTAAACTTGTCTGTTTTCCAATACTGACCCAATTCATCAAAAACATGAGGCAACATCCAACTAGGACGTTCACCACTATCCCTAACTTTCTTTAGCCAACTAGACAGTCTGGTGGATGCCTTCCTCTCAAATGTGGTCCCAATGACCAAATTGTACCTCGACTCCCAAGTACACATAGTCTGAAGAAACAAAATTGAATAACGTTAATTAGATCGATAGTAAAAAAAAGTAAATTATACTAAACTTAACTAAACAATATATACCTTAAAGTTATTAAACATCGCCTGGCGTATACTATTTGGAATCTCGCTCCAAGATGGACACAAATCGATCTTGCAAGAAAATCAATTTTGTCATCAATAGGATCAACTAGTGTTGGTAACTATGCTAAACAAACACATTATTCCTAAATTAAAGCTTAATATCAACACTAGATGGACACAAATCGATCTTGCAAGAAAATTAATTTTGTCATCAATAGGATCAACTAGTGTTGGTACTTATGCTTAACAAACACTCGATGGACACAAAAAAATTATCACAAAATTAAAGCTAAGTATCA
>JAJOOR010014834.1:0-29710 GCA_036250505.1 Solanum acaule
ATATTAGACATCATAATCGATGTTTGGCTTAGTTATTACTTCCCACCAATCGACACTAGCCTATTAGATAGTATCACACTAAATCTATGTTGATAATTTTTTTCTTGTTGATTACCTCCTTGGTCCGGCAAGTAGCAACAAGGCAAGTTCTAATGCGTGCACTCGTTAAAAAGACTTTTGAACGAAAGAATTATCAATGCATGCAAAACTCTATTCAAGAATTGCTTATTTACTATTCATACTTTGTTAATCGCTCATGTATCTCACAACCCTAGTTGTGGAGTTTAGTTACCCATAATCATATGAACACAATTCATTGTTTTAGATGAAAGATTATGAACTTACGTAGTTGAGAAAAATAAACACAGAAATTCAACTCAAATTTCAAACAAAATCTTCAAAACGAACCTTTGGAAATCAAGAATTGCTCGGGTAGCAAAATTAGTTCCCAAGTCACAAAGTAAAACAAAAGTAATAAAGTCTAACCCCCAAAAACGAGGTTTACATGCCCTATTTATAGAAAACAAGTCCTAAATTAAAAGGGAAACAAATTAAGGAAACTGTGTTCAGGCACGGGTCTTCATTCCACGAGACTGACTCACGGACCGTCAATGGATCTACGGTCCGTGAGTCCCTTCCATCAGCAAGGACTTAGAAAATATTTCAGCCTCCAAAAATCAGCTTCTCTGAAGCAAATGACAGACTTGCAGTACGGACTGTAGATTGATCTACGGTCCATCAATCCCCTTCAGTAGCTCTATACTTGGAATCTTTAAAAATCAGGTACTGGAACCCTCACAGTATAAATCTACGGATCAACAGTACAGCAATCTACGGACCGTCAATGGCCACCGTGGTTCCACACTCTGTCAGATTTCCCTGATTTGTCTTGCCTGCTGATCTACGGCCATCACCTACGGAGCGTCACTGGACCTACAGTCCGTAGATCACCTCCGTAGGTGCCCTTTCTGCAGTTATTTCAGTTGTCCCTTTACTTTCGCGCCTGGAAGTCTTTCCTACAAAACATGATAACAACACATAAAAACCAATCCAAAAAGGCCCTAGACACACACAACTTGTAAGTGAAATGTATTAGAAATACCATAAACTCACGGTATATCAACACCCTCAACTTAAATTCGTTGTTTGTCCTCAAGCGACGTACTAAGAATCTAAACGACACTTGTATACAAGCAAGCATTTCAAACACAAGCAATCACATGGCTTTCTACCCCACTCTCTTTGTGGGTACAAAAGTTGTTCTTTTAGACTCGATAAGCTAATTCATGCGGATCAAACCATGACAACGATTGACCAACCAACACACAACATACATTGTTTCACTATCACCAAGGTACCAACTCTCTGACAATGTACTAAGTGCCTTTACTTCAAACGAAATTCCCTTTTTTTTTTCTTCGCAAAATGACTGATTAATTTGAGTACAAGGATTCATTCAACACTCACACTCAGAAATAACTTCAAGTACATTTAGTGCTCAGTACCATAGGCTTGCCCTTATTTTCACTGCTTAGACACTCCAAACTAGACTCTAGGATCACTATCGTACTTTCTTGGCTTGTAATGTAGGCTTAGCGTCAGGTGTGGTACATTTGGGTACTTCTTAGTGACTTTCTGCCCTTCTTGACATTACACTAGGCTTTCAACCTCTTTTTGCCCTATTTTTGCCATCCTACCATTTTACCTTCTTTCCCTTGATTTTCTTCAACCACGGATGTGACTTTAAAATTTGTAGCTCTTTTTACTTTTATTTTATTTTTCTTTTAGCTTTCAACAAGTCACATCATTTCCTCTCTTTTTCAACATCAAACTCTTTTCATACCCATTTTCTTTTGGTTTCCTCTTTCATAGCCACCCTCAACTTATAGATTTTCCATTGGTTGAGGTGCACAATACCCGATGTCGGGTCAAGGCCAATATTGAAGTTACTTTTTTACATTAGCCACCCTCAACTTAGGCTTTTGGCCTAGGTCGAGGTGCACATGTCCAAGGAGGGACCGGGGCCAACATAGTCGATTATAGGAAGGTGAGTTTGGCGTTTAAACGGAAATGGTATTATTTTAGGCTCAAAGTATTTGGATCAAAAGTATTTGGATCAAAAGCATTTGTTTCATTTGGTCGGATCCTTCTTTCAGGCAATTTGCTGACTTATCAGAACAATGTCCTATGATCACTTCCTAACCTCTAGATTGTTGAGTCTTAGCAGGACTAACCGAGCAAGTTCTAGTTTTGCACAAAAACTGTTTGAACACTCAACTATTCTCACACACTCTTGGCACATAGTTTCATTATCAGATTACCCAGTTCAAGTTTCACCTTAAGTCATGCCATCAAGTTGATTCACTATCATGTCATACACAGAGCCAACACATTCAGCTAATCGTAGCCTTCAAATTCTAGCACACATCACAAAATCTGACGGGTATCATTTTTTTAAGCCATCATGCTTCTTTCTATTTCATGCTTCTACACATACGATCCTAACACATGCCGATTCAACATAAATTAAACAGTCTCTTCGGGAAAAAGAACACATGCAAGAAAACCCCACGAGAGGATCTATGAGTTGGGTTACTCAGACTTCACCCTATCACTCACAATCCATTTACCCCACCTACAACAAAAATAGATGCGATTGTCCCCAATGCATACAAAAGCAGAAAAACAATGTGGATTGGGTGAAGCAAACCTGTGGCGCATAGCGCCGGCAAATCATCAACAAGTGGGTGGGTCCGGTTTCCCGGAGCCCGCTGGAACAATAGTTGGGTCACCCTCAGTAGTGCCCACATCATCCATCATAGCACCCTCAGTAGTGTTCTCTATCCCTCTTATCGCACCAGCAGTGGTGCTCACAACGTCCCTCACAACAAGCGGGACCTCTACAACAGGGGCAGAACTTGATGCCCCTGCAATACTCTCACGCATCCTCCGCTGGCGCAAATCCTCATCTAAAATTGAGGCCTTCCTAGGCTCCTTCTTCTGCCTACACTGTCTCTTTTGTGCTTTTTCCTCCTCAGTGCGATTAGAACGGTGCCTCGTACCTTTGGTATGTGTAGGCGCAAATTCCTCCTCGGCGGTCCCACTTAATAAAGCATCCAGCACCGTATCATCAGCTAGTGCAGTAGGTGCAGCCTGAGGCTCAACTATAGGGGTGGCAAGAATGGCATTAACGTCAGCCCGGAAACTGGCTAATTCAGCCTGAAAAAAGGATAGGTCTATGGTCAGGGCTGGTTGCTCAATGACTCGCAATTCAAAAGCATCAAGACGCTTATTAACGGCATGGACCTTCCGATCCATCATGCCCTCCATCCTTCGCTCCATTCTGGCCTCGGACTTGGTTATAAACTTTTGCATCCAAGGCTAGATGTGATGCAGTAATGTCGCCATCTGAGCCTTTAATTTCTGAACTCTGGCCAATGGGACAACAGTAGCTCCTAACTGTGGTGTGGACCGAGATGAACTAGGAGCCATGCTAGGAGCCTAGGAAGAGGAGGCCGGGACAGTATCAGAGTGATCTGGTATAATGGGGTCACTGCCCTGTGCCTGCCCCACCGTGTCTGCAAGATCTGCACCCAAGGGAGATATCTCAACCTGAGGCTCTCTGCGAGGTGCCGCCACATTTGTCTCATCTCGGATAAGGCCTATATCCAAAGCCCCAGTAGGGTGGATCAACCTATCACAATGCCAGATCGGCACTGCAGAGTCCCTGCATAATTGGAAAATCAAACATCGAAAGGAGTAAGTAGTGGAGGTCTTGAATGTCCTCTCATGAATATCTGCCAGCAGCATGCGGGAAAAGTCAATCTCCACTCCTGCTACTAATGCTGCAACCATGACCGCTCTATCCCAAGTGAGTTGGTTGTCAGCTTTTGTCGGCAACACCCTGTTACGCACCAACAACTAGAAAAACTTGGCTGCAAAATTTAATGTGGCCTTTCGGATACCCAATCGTGGTGTGGCGACCCACTCCGCACGCTTGCAATCAGCAGCATTGTACTTAGCCAACCATAGTATAACAGCCTCTCGCTGCTCAGCATTCCACTGGAAAGCACCGCTCCGCATGATATCCCATCTGTAATCAAACTCCGTTATGTTTAATGACCAAGTGTGACCTGTGGTAGGCCCATAGAGAAAGCGGCTGATGGTAGCATGTGATATGTCTACCGGACAACCTCGGACCATAGTGGACGTGAAAGGATCTTAGGCTAAGGGCTTTGATTTCTTGGAGATCGACCCACGGAGAGTGGCAGCATAGGAGGCGTAGAACTCCCGCACAATCTCCTCACTATACGTCCCTGGGTCTCGAGCCATCCAGTCACACTTGTGAAGGTTGAAAACCCGATGAATATCGGGGACAGTGTGCAAGCTCCCTGTGAGGACTCTGCGCTCCTCTGTAGCAATTTGGGCCATCTTCTCTTTATCATTAATCATCTTGGCATCCCGATAGATTTGTCATTGGCTCTCAACACACCATCTGTTTGGCTTACCGGCCACTGGAGTAGGGTTCTCATTCCTTGGTATGCGTACTGACTCTGAGCTAGTGGCCTCATCACATGAGGCTGCTTGTTCATTCTGGCTGGACCCTGTGGCTGACTTGGCGTTGGACCCCGAAGTATGGGCAGACTCGGACCCTGAAGCATGGCTGGACTCAGAGCCCGAAGCATGGGTAGACTCGGAGCCAGACGCAGACCCAGTAGCTAAACTAGAAGCAGCCCCAGTTGGTGACCCGATCAGTGTGTGCTCCTTATCAGACTGGGAGATAGTGACTACGTCGGGAATCACCTTCCGGGGGTGCCTCTGGTGGCTCGGGGTGCAGTAGGAGAAGTCCTTGTGTTGGGAGGAACGTATGCTGGATCTATTTCTGTGTCTGTGTCCTCATCGATTAACCTGAAGCTAGGAGCAACATATTTTGACTTGCCCTATTTTGAGTAGGGGACTAGCTTTTTGGG
Source organism: Solanum acaule (assembly GCA_036250505.1). Taxonomy (NCBI): domain Eukaryota; kingdom Viridiplantae; phylum Streptophyta; class Magnoliopsida; order Solanales; family Solanaceae; genus Solanum; species Solanum acaule. The sequence continues at coordinate 4,971 of JAJOOR010014834.1, forward strand.
TGCCATCGTACCTGTGGAATCGATATTAGTGCCAAAACTAAAGCTAAACAACTAAACAAAAAACTTTAGACTATAAATGAACAGTAACAAAGTCCTAAGAAAATTTCAGACAGAGGCTATAGTGGTCATCCACGGAAGGGACCTTCTGTGGATCAGCGGACCAACAATATTGGTCGAAGATGGAAACCATAGATGTACAGAACGGTCCGTAAATTGATCTACGGACTGTAGTCCACCTCTGTGGTTTCACACTTGGTGAAATTTTCAAGAGCATCCACCCACGAACCCAATCTACGGTCCGTAGAAAGGGTATCGTGGATGGGATTTGTGCCAAGTTTTAGACATTCTTTATTTTCAAGTCCACATCTTAGACCATTTTCAACAATATCCTAGTCTACTCATGCATTTCAACATATAATCATGCTAGTTTGTCATTCTCAAGATTCTGATTAATCATTTTAACAATTATTTAAGACAAACTTTGGAACCCTAATTCGAAACTTACATGTAGACTTATAATCACATACAACAAGGCAACACAATCAGTATCTATAGTTCCAATGGTATTGTAACTTCCAATTTAATCATGCAATTTCATCTAACAGTTACCCAAGGTCAAGACCCGACTCTCGACTTTCTATATTCTATCTATGAACCGACATTCAAAGTAAGGGGAAAGTCTATTACCTTACAAGCAACGTGGAGTGGGGTGATTTCGTGACGCCACTAAGTTTTGTAAGATCAAAGAATCGCCTCTTCGTTACTAACCCAACACCGGACCCTTTTTGTGAAATATGGAATGAGTTGTATTCGGAATGGAAAGGAATTGTGGGAATGATGGGGGAATGGAAGGGATGATTTTAAGGGGGAGTTATGGCGTGATTTAGGGGAGTTGAGGGTGTTTGAAACGGTTGGAGAGTGAATGGAGGGAAGTGGAAATGATTTGAAATTAGGGGAGTTTTAAATAAGGGGGTCCGGGTCGGGTCAGACATATTTAGGGTTTTGGACCCACGGGACCCCGTCTACGGTCCGTGGGTCGATTTACGATCCATAGGTTGGGACTGTAGATCACTCTTACACTTGGAAAAATTTAGGATCTTACCTGGGATCTACGGGCACCATCCACGGTCCGTGGATAGAACGACGGTCCGTCGATGGGGTCCGTAGACCTCTGCACCAGACCATTTTCTGCAGATTTTTCATAGCATACCTGCACATGTAGCAACCATTAGGCTATTCTTTTTACATTTTCTGAACACTTTTTAGACACGGACCCTATGCTAATTCTAGCCAACACTAAAAAAAACTAAAACACCTATCTAAATTTGATACAGAGATGCAACTAAACAAAGAAAACTACTAAATAGGAAACAGAAACATATCGTTGGCTAGATTGTACATCTTGGGTTGCCTCCCAAGCAGCGCTTGGTTTAACGTCGCTGCACGACGCAAGTTTCTTGATTACTCAGACTTCATCAAGATTGTAGGCCTCAATCACTTCTTGCACACTTTCAGCATTTCCCAGATAGATCTTGATCCTTTGCCCGTTTACCATGAACCTTGTTCCTTCACTATTTTCAAGCTCAACCACTCCATCGGGGAGCACTTTTGTGAGCAAAAATGGCCCAGTCCATTTGGAATTGAGTTTGCTTGGAAACAAACGCAACCTAGAGTTGAATAGAAGCACAAGATCACCAACCACAAATTCTCGCTTTTCAATTCTTTGATCATGATACCATTTCATCTTCTCTTTGTATAAGGCTGAACTTTCATAAGCTTTCAGGCGAAACTCATCAAGCATATTCAACTCATTCATTTTTTGATTCGATACGGTGCCCCAATCCAAATTTAGTTTCTTCATTGCCCACATCGCCTTATACTCTAGCTCTACTGGTAAATGACAAGACTTCTCATATACAAGTTGGTAAGGAGACATACATATGGAGGTCTTGTATGCAGTGCGATATGCCCATAGAGCATCATCAAGCTTCCTTGACCAATCTGTTCTATTAGCATTCATAGTCTTCGCTAAGATCTGTTTAATTTCTCTGTTGGACACTTCAACTTGCCCACTAGTCTGCGGATGGTTAGGAGTGGCTATATTGTGGCGGACACCATATATCTCAAGTAGTGCCTTGAACAACTTATTACAAAAGTGAGAACCTCCATCGCTGATAATCGCCCTTGGTGTACCGAATCTGGAGAAGATGTTCTTTTTCAAGAATGCAGTGACACTTTTACCTTCATTGTTGAGGAGCGCAACTGCTTCCACCCACTTCGATACATAATCAACCGCAACAAGAATATACTTCATTCCGTATGAGCTCACAAATGGACCCATAAAATCAATGCCCCATACATCAAACAACTCTATCACCAATATCAGATTCATAGGGAGCTCTTGCCTCGACTAGAACTGCATTTGAAACTATGATTCATAAGTTAAAACTCAATTACCATTCAAACCCACTTAAAAACAACAATTTAATCAGTAATTACTAACACCCATAAGCTAATTAAGATAATTAATCACATAATCACACCCTCAAGAATAGAGGTCTTAGACACACATTATAAAAAGTAGGAAATTATTACCAACTACATTTTTCATAAGTTGGGTAGTAAAATCCACGTCTTTATAATGCTTAAAATTAGCTTAGTATCGAAAATCCAACTTTAAAATCTACTAAAAGCTAAGAAAAGTTGATCACCACTAAGAACGGGAAACAACACCTACAGTAACTCAGAACTCCCAAAACCTCTTTTTGAAAATCAATTCATACATTCCCAGATTTTTGCCTTCGGGGTCATTCGACAAAGTTAGTCCAGCATCACCGACCAAGTCGACAATGCGACAAGGGTTCTTCTTTCTCACCATTTTTCATTGAATCTTCACCATTCAGATCATGTAACATTAGGCGATCAAAGTTTTTGTCATCGATCCATTAGCCAGTTCACCGAAGGTCCAATTCCATTGCCAAGTTGGCTTTTCCCCAGGGTTGGCATACTATAACATTTGGCGACTCTCATCTTTCATTATCTTCAGCTTTGTTTCATCTTTTCCGCTCCTTTTTGTCCGTTTATATCCTTGTCTTGCTCTTTTACATCCATAACTGTAAATTTAGCATTTAAATATCAGTTTAGAGCACAAAATAAGCATCGAGGTCACTAATACTATGAATAACAAGCCCTAAATGAGTCAAAATCCCAGACTCATTAGGTGGCAACATCAAACACTCAACTCAAACACCCAACATGCAATTTAATATAACACAACATATAAATTTACAAAGTGTTTTACAAAAGTCATTACCTTGGTCTAGAATTTCTTCAAAAGGGAAGAGATGTGGGTATCCCTTCTTGATATCCTCCTCAGCCTCCCAAGTAACTTTCTTAACAAATTGATTCCTCCATAAGACTTTGACTGATGCTACCTCCTTGGTTCTCAACTTGCGAACCTAACGATCAAGTATCTCAACGGGGATCTCCTCAAAAGATAGGTTGTCCTTAATACCAATATATTTAGTAGGTATTATAAGTAAAGGATCTCCCATACACTTTTCCAACATTGAAATGTGGAATACCAAATGGACTGCATCAAACTCTGGTGGTAGCTCCAACTCATAGGCTACATTGCCAATCATCTTGGATAGACAGTAAGGACTAATGTATCGGGGACTGATCTTCCCCGTCTTACCAAATCTCTTAACACCCTTCATGGGTGACACCTTCAAGTATACTCAATCATCCACCTCAAACTCCAAGTCTTTTCTCCTAACACCAGTATAAGATTTCTAATGACTCTACGTTATTTTCAACCTTTCTCCATAGTTGGATGAACCAATTCTTGTCCTATCAACCCAGCTTCACCAACCTCAAACCATCCAATAAGAGATCTATATCTTCTCACATACAGAGCCTCATAAGGAACGGATACTAGAGTGATAACTGTTAATGTAAGAAAACTCAATGAGAGGTAAGTGATCATCCCAATTACCCTTGAAATCGATAACACACGCCCTCAACATATCTTCTAAAGTCCAAATTTTTTGCTCTGCTTGACCATCAATATGAAGATGGAAAGCAGTATTCAAACTTACCATCAAACCCAAACTTTTCTTGAAAGCCATCCAGAATTGTGCGGTGAATTATGCACCTCTATATGAAATGATGGACACTGGAACTCCATGAAGTAAGATTACCTCTTGAATATATAATTTGGCATAATATTATGTTGAATAGGTAGTATTTACTAGCAAGAAATTGGTTAATTTAGTCATTCGATCTACAATCACACAAATCGAATCATGTTACCTGCAATTCCATGGCAAACTCGTAATGAAATCCATATTGATCATCTCCCACTTCCATACCAGATGATTTAATCTCTGAGCCATACCACCGGGCCTCTAGTGCTCTACCTTGACTTTTTTGCAATTCGGGCACTTAGCAACGAACTCTTCAATTCACCTCTTCATACTACTCCACCAATAAACTTCTCTCATGTCACGGTACATATTTGATTAACCAAGATGGATAGAGTATTTCAAGCTATGAGCTTCCTCCATGATCCTCTCTTAGAGTTCATTCACCTTTTGGTACACACAATCTACCTTGATACATCAACATACCATCTCCCCCTTGTTAAAAAGACACCATTTTTTGCTTATGAATAGTTTCCTTCAATTCAAGCAATACAGGGTCTTGGTCTTTTTTTCCTTCACTTCAGAAACTAGTGATGATTTAGCCCCATTCATTACCACCACACCGCCTTCATTGGAATCCATTAACCGGACTCCCAATCATGCAAGTCTGTACACATTTTTGGCTAATTCTTTCTTGCCTTCCTTAACATGGGTAGTACTACCCATAGACAACCTGCTCAAAGAATCAGCAACAACATTAGCCTTACTTGGCTAATGTAAAATACTCATGTCATAATCCTTGACTAACTCCAACCACCTCTTCTGTCTGAGATTAACCTTTTTCTGACTGAATACACACTGAAGACTCTTGTTATCAATGAACACATCAACATTAACATGATAGAGATAGTGACACCACATTCGAAGCAAACACTACAACAACCAACTCTAGATCATGGATTGGGTAATTCTTCTCGTGAAGCTTAAGTTGTCTAGAGGCATAAGCTATAACTTTACCATTTTGCATAAATACAAAAACCAGTCCAACTCTAGACATATCACAATACACAACACAACCTTGTGTACCCTCTGATAAGGTCAACATTGGGCAGTAGGCAACCGTGTTTTCAATTCTTGAAAGCTTTTCTCACAAGCATCAAACCATTGAAACTTTCTTGTCTTCTAAGTCAAATATTTCAATAGGGATGAAATAGATGAGAACCCCTCGATAAACCTTCTATAATAACTAGCCAATCCCAAGAAATTCCTAATATCAGTTGGAGATGTGGGTCTAGGCCAATTCTACACTGCCTCAATCTTTTGAGTGTCAACTCGAATCCCATCTCCATAAACAATGTGGCCCAAGAATGCATAGACTTAATCGAAAACTCACACTAGGAATTTTTTTACAACTTTCTATCTCAAAGAGTTTGAAGCACTACTCTAAGATAACTAGAATGATCTTTCTCATTCCTCAAATAAATCAGAATGTCATCAATTAATACGATAGGAAACATATAATGATAAGGCTTAAACACTCCGTTCATAAAATCCATGAATGCTGCAGGAGCATTAGTCAAACCATACGACATAACTAAAAACTCATAAGACCATAATGGGTCCTGAATGATGTCTTTGGAATATTACTTTCCCTTACTTTCAACTAATGATAGCCAGATCCGAGGTCTATCTTATAAAAATAGGTGGCACCATGAAGTTGATCAAATAGATCATCAATTCTTGGAAGGGGATACTTTTTCTTTATGTTAACCTTGTTCAATTGGTAGTAGTCAATACATATCCTATGAGAACCATCTTTCTTCCTCACAAATAAGACCGAAGCCCCACATGGTGAGACACTTGGTTGAATGAAAACTTTATCAAGAAGGTCTTGCAGCTACTCTTTTAACACTTTCAACTCAGCTGGAGTCGTTCTATATGGTGGAATAGAGATAGGATGAGTATCAGGAAGAATATCTACGTCAAAGTTTATTTCTCTCTCACGAGAGACATATGGAAGATCATGTAGAAAGACCTATAAAAACTCACCCACAACTGGAACTAACTAAATAGGCGGTGTCTCAACACTAGAGTCATTAACTTAAACTATGTTATAGAGGCACCCTTGGAAAATAACTTTATGGCCTTAAGATACAAAATAAAACAACCCTTAGGCACTGCTAAACTACTCCTCCAGTCAATGACTGCTCATTAGGAAACTAGAACTTAACAACTCGAGTTCTACAATCAACTGAGGCATAACATGTATGACACAAGTCCATACATAAAATAACATAAAAGTCCACCATATCTAACTCGACTAAGTGAGCCATGGTGTCCTTATGGCTGACATAAATGGTACAATCATGATAAACTCTCTCAGCTAGAATATACTCAATAACAGCTGTGGAAACACTGAAGCGCCAAGAAGTTGTTCAAGAATAATATCGAACATCATAGCAACATAAAGAGTCAAAAAATATAGACTCGCGCCTGGATCAAGTAATGCATATACATCAAAAGAAAACACTTTGATCATACAGTGAAAACATTGGGTGAATTCTCTTTCTCTTGGCGACTGGTGATAGCATACAAATGGTGTGATCTTCCGCATGTCCATGAAGTAGCTCCTCTAGGTGCAACTCAGTCTAGCGGAGCTTCTAAAGAAGATTGGGCTCTATTGCTCCAGTTACCACTACCTTGCCTGTTCTTAGGACACTCTCTCATGAAGTGACCATTATTAACACGCTTGAAGCAATCAATGAAGCCATCACGACACACTCCTAGGTGGTACCTAGAACATTTAGCACATGCAGGAGTCTAATTGCCTCTTTATGCCACACTACCTTGAGAATGTGCAAGTCTAGCAATGATGTACTGAGAATTTTGATTCTTCAACTCACCTCTGTTGTTTGGTGCAGGTGCACTAGCAGATGATGCAGCAATTCCATTTGGCTTTTGTTGAAAAGAGGACTTGTTTGCATTGCTCTTCTACTACCTGGACTCGTTGCATGTTGTCTTAGCCTTCTTGTTCTAGAACTCTTCTCTATCTCTCAGCTTATCCTCCTCAACTTGTTGCACATGGAACATAAGCCTTGATATGTACATGTCCCCTATCAGCATAGCTTTTTTGCCCTCCTTACTTAACAATAGAGGCTACCTAGATACAAATAGACTCATCCTGCTCCTCATGTCAACAACCATCTATGGAGCATAGCGAGACAGTTGAATGAACTTAAGGCTATACTCATGCACACTCATGGATTCCTGCTTCAAGTTAAGGAATTCTTGTACCTTCGCCTCCCTCAGCTCACGGGGAAAGAAACGCCCCAAGAAGGCCTTTTAGAATAGAACCATGCTCTCAATTGGTGCCCTTCTTCTCTGCTCTTCTTCCATTGGTCCTACTAGACTCTAGAAAAACCCTTCAGTTGGTATGCATCTAGTTCCACATACTCAGCATCTACAACATGCATCACCTTAAACACTTTCTGCAACTCTTTCACAAAGTTTTCTGGATCCTCAATGACATTTGAACCGGCGAAGTCTAGAATATTCATCCTCAAGACCTCACGAATACTAGATATATCAGCAACATCCTGTCGATTCCCTCTTTGTTGCCCAACTTGGTTTGTCACAACTTGACTCAACATCCGAATAGCATCCCGAAACTCAACATTAGTGACATCTCCTTGGGGTTGCACTTCTGGTGCATTGGGAACCCCTTGATGCTGGGGATCAACATTTCTCCTAGCACGACGACCTCAGATAACTCTTCGTGGAGGCATGATCTGAAGGATACAGACAAGCACAAATTAGAAAGAAACTTGTTTAGAGTTGAACTCTATTGCACGAAAAGAGTATGAAAGAAGTGAGATAGTTCCTAAATGTCGCAGCCTCCTAATTATAGATGTGGCGCGCTTCACATCGATAATCAGGACTCTACAAACAAGGCTTCATAGAAAACCTAGGACTCTTGAAATTTGTGCTCTGATACAAAGTTTGTCAAGCCCTTAGCCAACACCTTGGATGTGGCTGGCACTCGAGAACCATTAATGGCCCAAGCGAACCCTTGCACAGGCTCAACTCTCAGCTGAAGATTTACTCAATTTAATATGAACTCAAATATAAAGCTTTGACTCAAATGTCTCAAATGAATAACTCAGAATATTATAAAATATTCAACTAGCCAGAAATAGGTAACTCAAGTCTTTAAAACTTTTAACAAAAGAAATGGAAACAACTCCTCAAAATAATATTATCTATCTATGAAGCCTCTAATAACTATGAGGGAAGTCGGGATAAGACCCACGACATCCTAAAAAAACTGAAAACAAAATAAATGGGAATCGTCCAGAAGCAAGGAGGCTCACCAAAGCAACTCGAACTGCAAATGGTATCAACGAAGCGGCTATTGATGACCCTAGTTACTTTTATCTACATCATGAAAGATGCAGGTCAAACGACGTCAGTACATGGAATGTACAAGCATCCAAGGGGAACTCTAACTGACCTAGAAAGTAAAATTCATGAACTAAGTGAATTTAAACAATTTAGGGTTCTGAAATTCATACAAGGAATTTAAAAACATTTCCAAGAAAACATGCTATTTCGATTATGGAAACCCTAGTAACTGAATTCATAATAATTCTCCAAGATATTACAAACCCTAGGTCTAAATAAGCCATGTACAATCAAGGATCTGACAGAATTCTAGGGACCTAGTGAATGAACGAAACCCACTAGTGAAATTCCACATACCTGGTGATGAAAACTATGAAGAAATCCTTTGATTTAGAGGATGAAACTTGAAGAAAACCTTCTGCATGTTCTTGAGAGGGCTGGTCGACTTTTCTCTTCTTTTTCCTTTAATTTTGATGATTTTTGGTGAATAAAGGTTTTAGTTAGTGATGAGTCCACAAATTGGACTTGTTTAGGGCTATCTTTTGATAGAACTAGTGTCCTCAAATGCATTTTTGTCTCATGATGAAAACCCTTAAGTTTTAGCTATTTGGAGTTTGAGGGAAAGCATGGACACTACTTAGCAAAAAGGAACAAAGGCAGCTGAAAGAACGAAGAAATGAAGATCTGAGAATCGCCGAACCCGTTTCGCGAGTCGCCAAAAGGTCTTATCCTCGCCTTTTGTTCCAGTGTGTTGAGCTCTGAAGGAAAAGATCAAATCGGCTGTGAAATGGAGCAGTCGGTGTGTTACCGAGCAGTTCCACGAAGTAGTATTATACCGCCCAATGATCCAGGACGCGAAGATGCTGAAGGCAAGAGCTGAAAAGCGATGAAGCAGACCGAAGGGCAGATCACCGAGTGTATCGGCGATCCCCACTAACTGCGTCAAATGGCTCCTTCACAGCACATTTTCTGAAAACTATAAATACTAGTTCAGTTTTATTCTCAGTAGTCAGTTTTAGTTATATTAAGTTTAGAATACAATTTTGAGAGAGAATATTCTCTCTATGTTTGGAGAGGGTTTTTAAAGAATTTGAAGATCAAAGGGTTTCAACTCCAAGATTTTGGACTGGGGTCTTGTGGATTCTTCACTCTTGGCTTGTTTTGAGACTTAAATCTTCATACCCATTTGAATTTGGAAATTGTGTCTTGATTAAGCAAACATCAAAATGGCGCCGCTACCGGGGAGTGGTGTTACGTGAAATTTTTTGGTTAAGACAAATTTTTCTTTTGATAGTCGTAGTTTACTAACTTTATTTTTAGTTTTGTTTTGCTTTGAAGTTGTTGATGTAGGCAGATACCCTGAGCATGGCTGAGGAAAATGGTAGCAACTCAGCTGAGACGAGTCAAGAAGTCGAAAGGGACTTCAAGTTAACTGCACTAGTAACTCAGCTGAACGAGTTCGCCACCAAAATATCAGAGGTGGAAAACCAGTGCAAGATCAAAGGGAGGTACATACCCCTCCATGAGCGAAAATAGTCTAGAGACAGGGGGAACAATCGTGTCGAGGACACACTCCAAATCATTCTCCAAAAGATCATCGAACAAGATCGAATGTTGGAAGAGATGAAGGAAAATATTGAAGTGTTGAATCAAATGATTGGCTCCCATTCTAGATCGATCCAGCTGATCTGGACACTCATGAGTTATGCAGTGTTTCCTCCTCACTCAAATGAACTATTGGGGTTACCTAGAAATAATAGGACCAACCCTACCAATGGAGAGTGAGTAAGGACTCGCGTCATACCACGACGTTAACTAAGGCACTTGTTAGGAGGCAACCCAAGGTTTTAAATGCTTTTGTGTGCTTTTATAAATAATGGTGTGTTAGTGGTGCAGGTTTAAATGCTGAAAGTGTTTGGAAAATGCATATTGGCGAGTAAAATGGTCAGTCGGCGAATTGCCGAAATAGTCGGCGTGCCTGATTTGACATGCCGATTTGACCCCACACAAGACTAACTTGGAGTCTGTAAAACTCGGTGAGGCCTGGAGAAATATGGCGACTCGCCGACTTGTTCAAACCGCCGTTTGGACCCTCACTTTGACTGAAGGTCCTGTAAAACTCGGCAAGCCTAGTGACCACTCGGCCTGTCGCTGAGTGGATCGGCGAGTGCGACTAATGTTGCTGAATGGGCGTGAACTGGACGGCTTCTAATGGCCAAGAGTCTTAGAATTTGAAATCCTTCACTTCCCCTCGCTTTTAATCTTAACAAACTCACAGCAAGGTAGTATTTTCAATACTTTTATATATTTCATTAGTGTTTCAGTTGTTGATTAGTGCTCGGAACTAGGATTTCTTTGCCACCTAACTTTTCAATCGCGTTTTAATCACCATGTAAGGTTGGTTTCTAAATCCCGAGTTTACATTCAAAATTTTTGTACTCACTTGCAATGATCGTACCGTGTTGTTGTGTGCTAGGCCTCTCTGATAGAGTAAGAATGCTTAAATGCCAATTTTAATTTGAAAATCTTGACGTATTGTTTTGATCGTCAATTGCCCGTAATTTTTGTGCTTTTAAATGAATGAAATTGTATTAGGTTGTAGTTCCGTGTTGTTTAGATTGATTGGGTGAAGTCTGAGTAGCCCATGTTTGTGCTAAATGACAAAAACTGCTCAATGATAGAGTGGTAACACCACTCTTAAGAGCAAATATAGTCCAATGGCCAAATTTGGAAAAATCGAGAAAAATCTGAGTATCCCGGGGTGATGGGTAGTACGCGTCTTGTTTGAATTCCATTAGTGCATGCTTTGATTTTATTTTCGGGGGTTGCGAGGTTGAATTCGAGAAGGTGGATTGAAAATGGGCACGTTGGTCCGTTCCGCGAGCTGGGTCGAGCTGGCCGAATTACTCGGCGTTTTACCTAATGTCTTCATCTCACTTTTAATTTCGTGTTAAATTTGTGGTTTGAGTCTGTAAGTTTCGGCGAGAAGCCTGAGGTCACCGAAAGCACTCGACGACTCGCCGAAAGTACTTTTTATCACTCTTTATTTGCACCCTTGAAACCCCTGTTGCACTGTAGCTTTCGGAGTACAGACCTTTGCTCGCCGAAAGTAGTCGGCGATTCGCCGAAGGGCCTTCATATCGTCGACTTGCCATAATTTTTAAGCCAATTCCTTCGGCGAGCCCGACTTAGCTCTCCAAAGGGGTTCGGCGAGTCTGTCTGCAATAGATTTTCTGTGTTTATGTTTGATTTTCCCTCAATTTGTTCCGATCTTTTGCAGATATGGTATTTACAAATCTAACCACGCAACCTCAGAAGAAAGCATAGGGCATAACCATAAACGAGTGGGGTCAAATCCTCCTAAGAGGAAAGGAGAAGCACTCCCATCGGGAGATAAAGGCAAAAGGAAGAAGCACAGAACTAGGAAATGAGTAGCTATTGAAACCCAGGTGGAATTTTCTGAACCAGAAGACAAGGAACCTTTGACTCATCGAAAGAGTAGACACCAGACTAGATCTCAATCCTCGCCCACCAGAGTCCCCGCAGCTGCCACCCCTCATGAAACAGATTCAGTACCAGCTCAGGCACCTTCAGTGGCCCCTGCACCCCCTATCATTCCTCCAACTAGACTATTGAATAGATTGAAAGGTGATGGGGCACGGACAATCCTAGAGGAGAAATTATTATATATGGAGGGCCTGGAAGGCAAGTATCCCGATGTGATTGACACCCTCCGATACCATGAGTTTGAGCAGTTCATAAGGCCCCGAGGCCCTTACATTCCTTCTTGGGTTAGGGAATTTTACACAACTTATGGGAAGTTGGTTCCCAAAAACAAGAAGAATGCAAGCAAGTTTAGACCGGTAAAGTCGGTCATAGTCAGAGGCAAGGAAGTTGAGTGCCACAATGAATATATATTGGGTAGACCGCTGATCTTTGTACTTCATTACGAGGGGTTACCTATTGTTCAGTCCCTAGATGATTTGAAGGGTTCCTTGGCTCCTTTGATTTCTGACACCACCCCAAGGTGGATCGGGGTAGGAGTCCCTATTGAGAAGAGAGACTTGAACATTGCTGCCAGGTGCTGGTTTGTCTTCATCAGCAGCACCAAAATTCCATCCCTTAACGAGTCCATTTTGCACCATCCTAAGGAAGCTTGCCTTGGTTCTATCATGTATAGGAGACGCATTGACATGGAACTGTTAATTTTACAAGAGATGGCCATGAGAGCCAAACAAAAGTTGACTTATCTACCATTTCCAGTCTTGATCACCGAGTTGTGCCAGCGTGCTGGAGTACCTCGGGACACTATGAGGGATATTGAGATCACCATGTCCTGATCCATGATGCTTATCGTGACCAACGACACTAACCTACGGTACGAGTGTCTACGATCGTCGATAATATAGAAACCCAACCAAGGGTTGGGGACATGTCCAAAGGGACTGGTTTTGAGAATTAATAGAAAAATAAATTTTAGTTCTAACTAGTCGTAGATAAAGACATTAATGATTAAAAACATTGTAAATTAAAAGGGGTGACACAAAGGTGTCAAATATCAAATGGGAGTTTTGTCACAACTAGTAAAAACAACAAAAATAACAAGAAAAGCAAGTATGGGGACAAGTTCTTGGGGTGTGACCGCAATACATGTTGAGATAAATCGTTGGGTACATGCTTTCGATAGGACATTTGCAAGATAATAGTGACTAGGCTAAGCTTTAGATGGAAATAAGTTGCCTCTCGGGCAACTTACCCCGTTTCGAATGCATTCTTCTCGGACACCCATTTGCCGTATGAAGGCCTGCCTACGCCTTACCCTACTCACTCTCTCGAGCTGAGTGTTAGGATATGGGACTAGGGCTCAACCTCTCGGTCTGAACCTCATGTCGACCTACTCCTTAGGCCATCAGTCTAGCGGTCTTTGTTTCGCAACCTCCCTCTTGGGCAAGCCGAAAATACATGGGCGGATTTGTATTTGCAACTACAAACCCATTATATTAAACCACAACCACTAGGTTAAATCACCATTAAAATACATCTAACCTATCAATAAGCAAGACCCAACAATAATATCAACACATATTTGCTAAATCACACCCCATGAATGGGGGTTTTTAGCCACACATCAAGAAATAACAAAATACACCTAAAATGATACTAAAATCAAATGGGTATAAGGAATTAAACTTGGATTTAAGCAAAGGAAGAAGAATAAAGAAGACCCACTTCCAACTTGGGGAAGATGAAATCCTTCTTTCTTCAAGTCTCCCAAAAAACCCTCTCAAAACTTGAGAGAAAATATCCAAAAAAGTACTATTCTATTGTGAAAATTAAAATAAATGTTCCACTCCTTAAAATTAATAACAAGTTTAGTATTTATAAGCTTCAGAAAATAGTGTTGGTGGATCTTTTGGCGAGGTTAGTCGAAATCACCGATTAACTCGGCGATTCACCCTTTGGTGTAGTTCGTCGTCGTCTTGCACTAGCCTTCAGCATTGTCATGTTCTGTGACATTGGGCCACATAGTATTGCTTCGCGAAACTATTCAGCGAAGCGCCGACTGCTCCTTTCATCGCCTTTTTGATCTTGCTCCTTTAGGGCTTCGCGTACTGGAACAAAGGGCGGAGTGCGTCCCTTCTGCGAATCACCAAGTGTGCTTAGCGATGCTCAGGCTTCAGCTTCTTCGTTCTTTTCAGCCTTTTTGTTCTCTTTTGCGCCTAAGTGTTCATGCTTCCACTAAAACTTCAAATATCTGAAACTTAAGAGTTTTTCATCAGATATTGAGACAAAATAAACATTTGAGGACACTATTTCTATCAAAATAAAGCCCTAAATGAGTCCAATTTGTGGACTCATCAACAACCCCAACTTAAACTTTTGCTTGTCTTCAAGTAAAACTCAAGTTCAGCAGTTCAAATAGGATATCTCAAAGAGTGCTACACAAGACTCAATCATGAATGCACACAACAAGACTCAATTTACTTATGCAGGAATCAATTGTGTACTCAAAGATTCAAGTTGTGACACACCATTACCAAAGATTCTCATGCTCGCAATACTTGCTACTTGTTTAAGTTCAATCTCAACAAACAGTATCTAAATGCCCTCACATAAAGAATGATTTCATATTCACACACAGAGGTTAATCAATTCAAGATCAGGAATCAGATGCAACGCTCACACTCAAAAAGAGGAACACAATGCATGTTTTCACCCATAGGCTTGCCCTTATTTTCCAATTCATCTTCGGTTCGGCTCACTCAAGATCAAAAACGTCTTTCTAAGGCTTATAATGGGGTTGTGTGCAGAGGTATGGTCATTTAGGCTCAGTGACTTTTCATCCTCGTGAGATGTGGTGTTCTCAAGGCATTCCCTTCTTTTTCTTTATCAATTCTTTTTCTAGTGCTTGTAAGTCATCTTTTTATTCACCTCCATGGATTGCTTGGAAACCCGATTTCTCTGGTATTTTATTCCACAAATATGTTTTTATTTGAAGGTTTCCATTATTCTGCAACACCAGGGGTTAAAGGGGACTTTTCTTACACTTCTGGACTTCTCCTTTTCCTTATTACCATATCCCCAACTTAGGCTTTTGGCCTAAGTTGGCTATTTGCTAAACCACATATCAAGAGGATTATAGGTAGTGGGTCAAGTAAGGTCTAAGGTTCCTCCAAAGAGAGGTAAGGCTCAAAGGGTGTTTAAAAGAGTTTCACACGCTCATGGGTAGGCCACAAAAGAGGTATATGTCAAATTTGGCTCACACTCTTTAAAGTTGCCTAATATCATTTCAAGAGCACACATTTCTAAATCAATTAGACTAACATGGAAAATTCTAGGTTTATTCATGCAAGGTTCAAAGTAAGCTCAACACACACAGCATCGACACTTAAGTCAAACAAGACTACACACTTTAGCTAGTGGGCAAAGATCATTACGAGAGAATTAATTTGATAAATGGCTAATCACAACGAGATGCAAAGAATCCACATATTGTCTATGCAACTTCATTTGGCCTCATCGTAGCCGTACATTCATGTTTGTTCAATTGTAAGCACTATTGAAGACATCGGTATTGATCGAAACCGAGACTCAAATTTTTGCAAAAGAACAGCCACATTCAACATATGAGAGGTGGCAGAAAGGTCAAAATCATTTTGCAATTAAAAATAAATGGAAACGGAGCCACAAGCTCAAACATCCACAGAAAGGCAGTGTAAACACAATTTAAAATAGAACACCCCAATAGTATGCACAAAACACAACTATCAGCACAAAAGCTATAGGCCTCACCCCACCATAAATAAAAGGAATTGTCCTCAAATGCAAATAAACATAGAATTTCAAAGGCAAAATAAAGAAATACAGAGAGGGAGGTAAAGAGAGGGTCCTGACTAAACCGTCGCTCCATGTGTCTGGGCATCAGTTCCCAATGTATTCCCCGCCTGACTCTGGTTCTCTGCTTTAGCTGCTGCAAAGAGGTTAGCCTTAATAATCTCATCTAAATCATGAGCTGCTCCAAAGGTATGTACCCCTCGCACATTAACTCAACTCAATGCATTGAAGAACAAGATATCACAGTGTAGGTAAGCAAAGTGAGTCTTTTGCGCTGCTCAGATGGTTATTGAAATGCTAGGAAGCAGTGCAATCCTTTGGTTAGCAATGACTGTCCAATTTTTCACCCGTTCGGCGACATTAATTCTGATCACCGAACCTCTTGGTGATTCATTGAGTGAGCGCTCGACTCGCTGAGTTTTACAGAATCTTCAGTGATTGTGAAGGTCGAAACGATAGTTTTCATCGTGATCGCCGAGATGGTCGGCGATTCGCAAATAATCTCCAAATCTCGCCGAGTTTTACATACTTCAGTGTTGACGATGTCTTGTGTCAAACGGCTGATAAGGTCGGATTTGCCGACCCCTTCGGCGACTCGCAGACCCCTTCGGCGACTCGCCGACAAGATCTATTATTTGCCATCCTTCACTTTTTCAAATACTTCACATACTTTCACCTGCACAAACAACATAACATTGTATTACCAGGAGATTAGTGCTGATAATAATAATAATAAAGCAATTAAAGGGATTTTGGGTTGACTCCCAAACAACGCCTTAGTTAACGTCGTGGCACGACGCAACAGCGCCTTCAGGCGTCTTCCAAATAGACCACTTTAACCAATGAAATCTCTTGACAATCCCCCAGTTACAATTTCAGTCGTTGATCGTTCACTGTAAATGGAGGTCCTTCCTGATCTTCAACTTCTATGGCACCATTGATGAACACTCGCATTTCTCTAAACGATCAAGACCATTTGGATTTTAGCTTTTCGTGGAAGAGTCTAAGTCGCGAGTTGTATAGCAAAACCCAATCTCCTACTTTAAAGACCCGCTTGAGTATCCAAGCATCATGCCATTTCTTCATCTTTTCTTTATAGATGACTGAACTTTCATATGATCTGAGTTGAAATTCATCCATTTCGTTCAGCTGCTCTACTCTCTCCCTTGAAGTTTTTGACCAGTCCAAATTTAAAACATTCAATGCCCACAATGCTTTGTGTTCTAACTCGACGGGCAATTGACAAGCCTTACCATAAACCAACTGATATGGAGACATCCCGAGAGGTGTTTTGTAAGCAGTCCGATATGCCCATAGTGCATCATTGAGTTTCCTAGACCAGTCAGTTCTATTGACATTTACTGTCTTTGCCAAGATGCTTTTGATTTCCCGATTTAACACTTTGACTTCGCCACTTGTTTGGGGATGATATGGGGTTGCCATTTTGTGTTTCACCCCATATTTACTCAGTGCCTTTGAGAACCACTTGTTGCTAAAGTGGGATCCCCCATCGCTAATGATTGCTCTCGGAGTGCCAAATCTTGCGAAGATGTGGTAGTTTAGAAATTGGACAACACTTTTCCCTTCGTTGTTTGGAAGAACGATGGCTTCCACCCATTTGGAAACATAATCTACAGCCACTAAGATATATTTGTTTCCAAACGAGCTCAAAAATGGACCCATGAAATCGATCCCCCAGACATCGAATAGCTCGACCTCTAAAATAGAAGTGAGAGGTAATTCGTATCTTCTAGACACTCTGCCTTGCTGCTGACATTTAGAGAATTTCTTTGCAAACTCATGTTCATCCTTGTAAAGTGACGGCCAGTAGTATCCACTTTGGAGAACTTTAGCGGCAGTGCGAATACCACTATGGTGACCTCCCACTGGAGAAGTATGGCAAGCATAGAGAATTTCTACTGCTTATTCTTCCAGAACACACCTTCTGATGACATGGTTAGCACACTCTCGGAACAAGTATGGTTCGCCCCAAAAGTATTTTTTATCATCGAACATGAATCTTTTGTGTTGGTAAAAGGTCAACTCATCCGGCATCAGCCCCACACAATGTAATTTATAAAATCTGCATACCATGGTGTATGTTTGAGGGATATTGTAAACACCCGTTCATCGGGGAAAGAGTCGTCTATGTTAACCTCATGCTCAACATTGGCCCTTGCTTCCAACCTTGATAAATGATCAGTCACTTTATTTTCGCATCCTTTTTGATCTTTTACCTTGAAATCAAATTCTTGTAATAGTAGTACCCACCTAATCAATCGTGGTTTTGCATCTTTCTTTGCCATCAAGTAACGGAATGTAGCATGATCAGTGTGTACGATTACTTTGGTGCCTAGCAAGTATGCCCTGAACTTTTCAAATGCATAGACTACTGCAAGCAACTCTTATTCGGTGACCGTATAATTTTGCTAGGCACTATTTAGAGTATTGCTTGCATAGTAGATTGGGTGAAACAATTTGTTGCACTTTTGTCCCAACACAACCCCCAGTGCCATACCGCTAGCATCACACATTAACTCAAAAGATTCTGACCAATTAGGGTTGATGATAATCGGGGTGGATATTATTTTCTCTTTCAAACACTGAAATGCAGCCAAACAAGCATCATTAAAGTGGAATTTCACTTCCTTCTCTAAGAGTTTCCATAATGAGAGTGCAATCTTTGAGAAGTCTTTAATGAACCTTCTGTAAAATCCTGCATGCCCCAAGAAGCTGCGAACACCCTTTACTGAAATTGGCTGGGGTAATTTCTCAATGACCTCAATTTTCACCTTGCCAACTCCAGCCCCTTTTGTGACACCTTGTGCCCAAGAACAATACCTTATTTAACCATAAAGTGACATTTCTCGCATTTCAGAACTAGGTTCGTTTCAACACATCTTTGGAGTACCTGCCCTAAGTACGTCAAACATTCTTCGAACGTATCCCCTACGACTGAGAAGTCGTCCATGCACAACTTCATAGAGTTTTTGACCATATCTGCAAAAATAGACAGCATACAACGCTGAAATGTTGCTGGGCATTACATAGCCCGAATGGCATCCTTTTGAATGCAAATGTTCCATAAGGGCAAGTAAAAGTGGTTTTCTCTTGATCTTCTGGCACAATAGAGATTTGATTGTAACCGGAGTACCCATCCAAAAAACAATACCACCCTCTTTCTGATAACCGGTCAAGCATCTGATCCATAAAAGGCATTGGAAAATGGTCTTTCTCGGTCCATGAGTTGAGCTTTTGGTAGTCCATGCATACTTTCCACCCAGTTATTGGTCTTGTTTGCACAAGTTCTCCTTTTGTGTTTGGGACTACGGTTATACCTCCCTTTTTTGGTACACATTGCACCGGACTCACCCACTTACTATCTGCAATAGGGTAGATCACTCCCACATCTAGCCACTTGATGATCTCTTTTTTACCACCTCTTGCATTTGAGGGTTCAATCTCCGTTGATGTTCCACACAAGGTTTACATTCATTGTCGAGCCTAATCTTGTGAGTACAGATGCCAGAAGGAATTCCTACTATATCGGCTATTGTCCATCCAATAGCTTTTATATGCTTCCGCAGTACTTCCATGAGCAATTTCACTTGCCTTCCAAGCAGATTGTTGGCGATAATTACCGGTAAAGTATTATTGGCTCCTAAGAAGGCATATCTGAGATGAGAGGATAGGGCTTTTAACTCCAGATTTGGTGGTTCTTCTATTGATGGCCTTGCAGGAGGACTTTCTCTATTTTTCAGATCGATATCCAACTTGATTGGATTCCTTGAATATGCTCTTAATCCTAAAAAAGCAGCTACCACTTCCTCGTAACCTTGAACTAAGATTCATCATAATTGGTAAGTACAGATTCAAGGGTTTTGTTCCTGCGCATTAAATGACTCACACTTGCTACTGCCTCATTTATCACATCCTCAATAGACACCAAATGGATATTACTTGGCTTCATGGATTTACAGATATTGAAGGTCACCTCATCATTGTTCACACGGAACTTCAATTTCCTGTTTTCAACATGCACCAATGCTCTCCCGATAGCTAAGAATGGCCTTCCCAAAATAATAGGGATTTCAGCATCGATCTCACAATCTAGAATCACAAAATCAACCGAAAAGATGAATCGATCCACTTTTACCAATATTTCATAGAGTATCCCCATTGGGTGCTTGATTGATCGATCAGCCATAAGGAGTCTCATTGTGGTTGCCTTTGGTTCACCCAAACCAAGTTGTTTGTATATTGCATATGGCATCAGGTTGATGCTTGCTCCTAGGTCGCACAAGGTTCTAGCGAATTGGAGCATGACAATTGTGCACGGTATTGTAAATGCCCCAAGATCTTCTCTCTTAGTGATTTAATCATTTATCATAATTGCACTGCAACTATGAGGCACCTCAATCGTTTCATAATCCAAACTCCTTTTCTTTGTAACCAGTTCTTTCTTGAATTTAGCGTATCTCGGCATTTCCAACAATGCTTCTACGAGAGGAAGGTTAATTGATAAGCTCTTGAATACTAACAAAAAAATTTTGAACTTTTCCTCTTCATTCTTCTTTTTCAAACGTTGGGGAAATGGTGGAGGTATCTTGAGTAAAGGGTGTATGACTTTTGGAACTTGAACTTGTTGCTCTGCTTCTGTCTGTGGATCTTTAGTGAGGTTTTGTCGAAGAGGTAGATCTTGTTCCTCCAAACCTTGGCCTTCTTCATGTTTTTGAGGATCCTCATCTTCCATCACATTTCCTATTGCCACTTTACTGCTACGGGTAACTATCGCTAGCTCTTTTTCAATATAGTACATTGGTGTTTTGGATGTTAATTGAGTTGATAATAGACTCAATTTACCTTCCAGCATTTTGATGGCATCATCATAAGAATTCAATTTACTATTCAATGATGAAAAGTCATCTTTCATCCCTTTTAGCAAATCATCAGAGCCCTCGACTTTATCGAGTATGCACGATAACAAATCATTTACCCGAGGACTACTTGCACTCCCTTTAGATTTTGGGCTTTCACTCAAGTGAGTATGGTCCTCCTCCTGATCATCCTGCTCAGCCCCATCTTGCCAACATATCCTTGGTTCTTCACCACTATAATAGTTTGAACCTTGATTCCCACCCCGCGGTTGATAGCATTTGTGGATACCCTCCTCGCATCTTCTGGAATTCCAATCTTGATTCTCCCACGGTCTTGATTAGCCGAAAAAAGAACCCTTCTCAACTCGAAATACTCCACATGTCCCTTTCATGTGTTCTTGTAGGATTTGCATTTGAGATAACATTTGCTAGATGTTTTCGTCCCTCTCCCTTTCTTTTTTGATCTGTTCTTACGTTAACCGGAAGCATAGTGGGAAAACATGATCATCTTTGGTATACCATGCCTGGTTTACTTTAGTCATACCATCTAGGAGAAATGAGTCTACTTCAAATGATTGTAGCATTATTCCTCCTTGTACCAATTGATCAGATATCCCTTTATTAACTGAGTCCAGACTACGGTAAAAGTATTGGAGCAGCAATTCACCTAGCAATCCATGCGTTGGGCACTTACGCAAAAAACTCTTAAACCTTGTCCACGACTCGTGAATTGGTTCACCCTTCTTTTGCTTGAAATTATGAATATCATCTCTCAACTTCATCATTCTTGATGGAGGAAAGAATCTTTCAAGAAATGCCATAACCAGCTCCTCCTATGATTTAATGGAGTTGTTGGGATGCTCAACCAACCATTTAGTAGCTCCCCCAGTCAATGATAATGGAAATAAGTGAAATCGTATGGATTCTTGAGATAGGTTCTTGAATGATAAAGGGGTGCACACTTCCACAAAGCTTCATATATGTTCATGCAGATCTTGATGCTCTAACCCTCCAAATAACCCTCTTGAATGTATGAGTTGGAGTGTTGTGCTGGTAACTTCGAAGATTACATTTCTGTCAGCTTGTGGCATGCATATTTCACCCATCACACTCATGTCAGTAGGGTTATAAACATTATTAGCATCATCGATGTCGTTTCGATGAAAAACACCACCCGCTGAGTGGCCCGCTTGGCAGCTATTCTCCCCGTTTGCACTCATGCATTCTGAAATGTTTACAAATTCAACAGAACAAAACTAAAAATTAAATTAGTAAACTACCACTAATAAGAATAGAAATTCTACTTAACTAAGAATTCTCCAATAACACCACTCCCCGGTAGCGGTGCCATTTTGATGCTTGTCGTGACCAACGACACTAACCTATGGTACGAGTGTCTACGATCGTCGATAATATAGTAACCCAACCAAGGGTCGGGGTCGTGTCCCAAGGGAGGTTTTGAGAATTAATAGAAAAATAAAATTTAGATCTAGCTAGTCGTAGCTAAAGACATTATTGATTAAAAACATTGTAAATTAAAAGGGGTGACACAAAGGTGTCAAATATCAAATGGGAGCTTTGTCACAAGTGGTAAAAACAACAAAAATAACAAGAAAATCAAGTATGGGGACAAGTTCTTGGGGTGTGACCGCAACACAAGCTGAGATAAATCGTTGGGTACAAGCTTTTGATAGGTAATTTGCAAGATAATAGTGACTAGGCTAAGCTTTAGATGGAAATAAGTTCCCTCTCGGGAAACTTACCCCGTTTCAAATGCGTTCCTCTCGGACACCCATTTGCCACATGAAGGCTAGCCTACGCCTTACCCCACTCACTCTCTCGAGCTGATTGTTAGGATATGGGACTAGGGCTCACCCTCTCGGGTTGAACCTCATG
Source organism: Solanum acaule (assembly GCA_036250505.1). Lineage (NCBI taxonomy): Eukaryota > Viridiplantae > Streptophyta > Magnoliopsida > Solanales > Solanaceae > Solanum > Solanum acaule. Next base: position 27,625 of record JAJOOR010014834.1, read on the forward strand.
TCGACCCACTCTTTAGGCCATCAGTCTAGCGGTCTTGGTTTCGCAACCTCCCTATCGAGCAAGCCAAAAACACAGGGGTGGTTTTATATTTGCAACTACAAACCCATTAAATTAAACCACAACCACTAGGTGAAATCACCATTAAAATGTATCTAACCTATCAGCAAGCAAGACCCAACAATAATATCAACACATATTTGTTAAATCACACCCCAAGAATGGGGTTTTTAACCACACATCAAGAAATAACAAAATACACCTAAAATGATACTAAAATAAAATGGGTATAAGGAATTTAACCTTGATTTAAGCAAAGGAAAATGAATGGAGAAGACCCACTTCCAACTTTGGAAAGATGAAATCCTACTTTCTTCAAGTCTCCCAAAAAACCCTCTCCAAACCTGAGAGAAAATATCCAAAAAAGTACTATTTTATTGTGAAAATTAAAAGAAATGTTCGAATCCTTAAAATTAATAACAAGTTTAGTATTTATAGACTTTAGAAAATAGTGTGGGCAGATCTTTCGGTGATGTTAGTCGAAATCGCCGATTAACTCGGCGATTCACCCTTTGGTGTAGTTCATCGTCGTCCTACACTAGCCTTTAGCATCATCGTGTTCTGTGTCATTGGGCGACATAGTACTACTTCGCGGAACTATTCGGCGAAGCGCCAACTGCTCATTTCATCGCCTTTTTGATCCTGCTCCTTCAGGGATTCACGTACTGGAACAAAGGTCGGAGGGCGTCCCTTCGGCGAATCGCCAAGTGTGCTTGGCGATGCTCAGGCTTCAATATCTTCGTTCTTTTCAGCCTTTTAGTTCCTTTTTGCACCTAAGTGTCCATGCTTCCACTAAAACTTCAAATACCTTAAACTTAAGAGTTTTCATCAAACATTAAGACAAAATAAACATTTGAGGACACTATTTCTATCAAAATAAAGCCCTAAATGAGTCCAATTTGTGGACTCATCACTCCACTGACATCCGGCGTATTGAGGTCGAGTACACACGAGAGGAGCTTGACATGAGGAGAGCAGCTCTGGCAGATACTTCCCCAGAGGTCGATGTTGACACGTTACAAGCAAAGGCATCTTCACCAACTCCGGCCTCTAAGTCTTCAGGTACACCTATCGCGTCCTCTTCTTCACAGGTCCCAGGTGTTTCATCATCCTCCTAGCCCGCCAAGATTACTAAGGTGATGATCTTGAAAATGGGGAATCTGGCCTATTCAGCAGATGTGAGGGCGACTCGATTGGACAAATCCATCCCGGGGATGATTAACAGTGCTATCTTGGCTACACTGACCGCCCTTAGGGCCTCTGTTGATGATCTGCATACTAGAGTCTCTTCTTGTGAGAGCAGATAGGGAGAGACATCCGAGGTTTCGACTTTGAAAGCCAAAATATAAGATTTGAGGAAAGAGGTAGACTTTTTGAAGTCTACCGACTTCACTTCATTGATTTTGGGTACAGATGACAAGGATGCTCCTAAAACCTTGAGGATTCCTCCATCTACGATCGGGTGCAGAGGGATGGCACAACATATGAGGAGTCGGATGCAGAAACCGACGAGGAGCTGATAGCAGCACACGATGAAGAGATGAGAGCATATTCAGAGAGTTGCCAGATCTTGTAAAGACTGTTGTGTAGCCGGTGACCCAGACATCGCCGACTGAGACGTCCACAATAGCTCCTAGTGGATCTGGCACTGCTATTCCTTCTGAGGTTACTCCGGGCATTGATGCCTATATTCAGAGCACTACATCGGGCACTGAGTCCCCGAAAGATGGAGAGACTGTGTAGACATGACCTTTCTTTACCTCTCTCTCTATCTTTTTACTTTTGGATACTTTCATTCGCATTTGAGGACAAATGATTTTTGTTTGTGGTGGGGTGAGGCCCACTGTCACAACCCGGGAGCACCCCCTAGTCGTAACCGGCGTACTCGACCTCGAAGAGGTCTAATACAAGCCTCTTAGCATTCATTCATTGCATAGACACTAAAACCATAAGGAATTTAAAACTTTCTTTACCAAGAAAACATTGCATAAAAAAAAATAATAGCAAGCGGAAGACTTTCTAGACTTTA
>JAJOOR010014835.1:0-31046 GCA_036250505.1 Solanum acaule
CCCCCCCCCCCCCCCTGTAAACAAAATAGTAGTTTGTTGATTTGTATCAATAGTAACAAGTAAACATGATTCGCAGTTTGAGATATCAATATGAGATGAAAACTAGGGCATATGTGTTCCCCACAAACTCTTAACGCAGTATTCCTAATAATAGTAACTCTATCCTAGTGTTAGCATGCAAGGTTGGTAAGTTAGGTATCCCTAAGTGATTGGTCCTCCAAATAGGGAATTTCACCATGCAACTTTATGCTTTACTAACCCTTACCCTTAACCCCAGATTAGCTTTCGCATTATTAGAGTCAGACTATTAGATAGCGGCTAAACACGTCTAAATCTTCATTGTTTAATCCTTTTCTCATTCATTACTTTCTTGATCCGGCAAGTAGGAACGAGGCGAGTTCTAACGTTGGCCACCATCAGAAAGCATTCAAAATGAAAGGAATAACAATACATGCATAAACATTATTCTAGAATTACTTAATTATTAGTTATACATTAATAATTGCTTATGGTTCCCACAACCCTAGTTGTGGATTTAGCTACTCATGCTTGAGAATTTACAATTTATGTTAGGGTTAACAAAGTAAATCATGAACTTACAATTGAAATAATTGAATACCGTAATCTTCAATTGAAAATCAAAACGAAATATCATAAACTAAGCTTTGAGAATTAACTGTCAAAGATGTTTGCAAAATAATCCTCAAAGTAAAAACAAAGAATCCCAAAGTGTTTAACAACCCAAAAATGAAAAATACAACTTATATTTATAGACACTAAGTCCAAAACCAATTAGGAAAAGAAAATATAGGCAATTCCGGTTTGGGGCGGTAGACCGTGGACCAGTCAACAGTCCGTGGTTCAGAAATTGGCAAAAATATTTGGTCTTCAAATCGACTATCATCACCTACAGTCCGTAGGTCAGTTTACAGTTCGTCCTGTTCCTCCGTGGTTCAAGTACATGAGCTCAGCTTTCTGAATCAAACGATGACAGTTGATATACGGTGTGTCGTTCATACTATGGGGCGTCGTTGGCCTCCGTGGTTCCATACTTGGTCAGATTTACTTGAACTCACGATCCATGCCTCTCTACCTACAGCTCGTCGACTGAATGACGGCCCATGGTTGGGCTCCGTCAATTGCCACTTCTGCTACTTCAACTCTTTTCTTACTCAACTGCTCCAAACCTATTTCCTGCAAAAATTACATCAAAGTACCATCATATCGAATAGCAAAATGCCAAGACTCACACAAACTTCAAGTATAATGCATCAAAAATACCGTAAACTTACGGTATATCAACACCCTCAACTTAAATTTTTTGTTTGTCCTTAAGAGACATACTAAACTCTAAACGACACTCATGCTGAAGAAAACACACAAACTCAAGCACTCACATGGCTTTCTCTATCAACTCTTTCACGCATTGCAAATCTTCTCATTTCATCACATACCTAGTCAACAATCACCAAGATACCAACTTTCCAGCAATGTAACTAGTACCCTTACCACAAAGAAATCATTTTTCTCGCACAAAATCTGATTTTTAGCTTAAGGATTCACTCAACGCTCACGCTCAGAATTGAATTCAAATATAGTTAGTGCTCACTACCATAGGTTTGCCCTTATTTTCACTGCATTGACTTTTCATACTAGTTAAAAAGGATCACTATAGGGCTTTTTTTTCTTGTAACGTAGCCTCAGGGTCAGGTGTGGTATATTTGGATATTTTAGTGACTTTTCTGCGCTCCTTGACATTACATTGGCAATTTATCTCTTTTCACAACGAACTCTGACATCGTTTTGTTTTCTCCTCTTTTCCTTGACTTATTTCAGCACGGATGTGACTTTAACTTTTTCATTCTTTCTTGCTTTATTTTTTTTCATCTTTTATTCATCATTATCACTCTTTTGTTTCTTTTGGATTTAGTCACACCTTTTACTATCCTTTCAATTATTTTTCTTCTTCTACAATACAACTCTTTTCATACCCTTTTTGTTGCAGTTTTTGTTCTTCATAGTCACCCTCAACTTATGTATTTTTCATGAGTTGAGGTGCACGATGTCCTAGGTAGGACCAGGGCCATGATTAATGTAACTTCTTAATTAGCCACCTTCAACTTAGGCTTTTGGCCTGAGTTAAGGTGCACATTATCTAAGGAGGAACTAGGGCCAAGACAGATTTTTAGGGAAGGTAAATGAGGTGTATTGAAAGATATGGTATTCATTAGGATCAAACATTTGGATCAAGGGGAGGATTTATTTCTTTTGGTTGGTTCCATTTAGGCTCAATTGGACTTATTACAACAAAGGCCTATGATCATTTCCCAAATTTTCCTGCCTAGATCATCTTAGCAGGACCAACAAGGCAAGTTCTAGATTGACAGTTACTATATGAATATACAACATCACCTCTCACACACATGGAACATTGTTCCATTATTGAAACATCTAGTTCAAGTTCTAGCTTAAGTCATGCTATCATATCGGTTCTTATCATGTCATAGGAAGATCAAACATATCAACTCATTAAGCCTATAGATATATCACAATTTGAAATTTTGGAAAGGTATCAATTTTTATGCTCTTGCATCATGCTTTCATTCATTTAGTCTACCTCTACACTTATACAATCCTAAACATGCCGGTTCAATAGAAATGTAAACAATCCCTTGGGGAAAAAGAACACAGGCAAGAAAACCCCAATGGAGGGTTATGAGTTGGATTACTCAGACTTCACCCTACCACTCATAACCCATTTACCCCACCCTTACGAAAATATGGTGCAATTGACCTCAATCCACAAAAAATATAAAACAAAAGGGTGAAGCAAACCTATGGCGCGTAAGCGCCGAAGACTCATCAAGAAGTGGGTGGGTCCGATTTCCCGAAACCCATTGGATCATCATGAGTGACACCCTCATTAGCGCCCTCAACAGTAGTGGGAGCACCATCAATAGTGTTCCTCGACACATATGCACCTGTAACCATCTCACGTGCACTTTGTTGTCGCAACTCCTCCTTAAAAAGAGACTGTCGATGTGCTGCCTCCAACTGCTGCTGCTCTCTCTTCCTTGCCCGTCGGGCCTCATCAACATCACTAGTGTGCTTAGAAGAGCAGGTGTGCTTCGCAGCCGTACGAGAAGGGTCAGGTACCAGCATTGCATCCCCAAATAATGCACTCAACACCATATCATTTGCCTCTGCCTCAGGTGTGGGCTCAGGGACAGCCTCAGAAGAAGCAAGAAGAGCATCAACATCAGATCGGACCTAGCCAACTCCGTCTGGAAAGTAGTGAGATCAATAGTAGGCCCAAGATAGGACCTCTCCAATACCCTGAGCTCGAATGCATCCAACCTCTTATAGACTGCCTTGATCTTCTCATCCATCATCCTTTCCATGCGAGCCTCCGACTCCTCCAAATACCTCTACATACAAGGTTTTATATGCTGCAACAATGTGGCCATCTAAGTCTCTAATTTCTGGACTCGGGCTATATGTATAAAACAGACCCCGAAGGGGTAGTAGCACGTGAAGAGCTCGTAGCATGACTAGTGGAGGTGGAAGTGGGAGCCAGTGCCTTGGTTGTCGCTGTAGTGGCAGGCATTATCGCATCATCAGCTCACTCGACCTCAACCTGCTCAACATCAGTAGTTAGATCAACACCCAATGGAGGGATTGCAACCGGTGTACTCTTTTGAGGGGCTGCTGGGTTTGTGTTATCCTGGATCAACCCCATATCAATCGTCTTAGTCGACCAACCAATCACAATGCCATATCGACACAGTAGCCTCTCTACACAAGAAAAAAAATAAGCACGGGAAGGGCAAGGTAGTAATCCACTGGAAAGCCCTCTCATGAATCTCCGCTATGATGATTCTGGCAAAGTCAACCTCGAACCCTGGCATCACTTCAACAAGCATCACCGCATGGTCCCAAATAACAACATTGTCCACATATATATGGGACAATTTGTGGCGAATGATGGACCTCCAAAATTTTGCCGAAAAACTCAAAGTCGCCTTCTTGATCAACAACTACATATTTTGCACCCACTCGGTGCTCTCTCCCTCATCAACAATGTGTCGGGCCATCCAATGTAGCAATGTGATGAGTCCGAGATTTGGACTCATTTAGGGCTTTCTTTATATAGGTGTAGTGTCCTCAAATGCTTATTTTATGCCAATAATTGATGTAGAACCCTTGATTTCCAAGTATATAGATTGAGGAACAAAGCAAGGACACTAATTTGCAAAAAGGAACAAAATAGGCTGAAAGAATGAAGAAAGGCAAGCCTACTGATCGCCAAGTGCACTTGGCGAGTCACCGAATGGCCACTTGACCACCTAAAGTTCCAGTGTGCCAAGCCCTAAAGGAAAGAACCAAGTTGGCGAGCGAAAGAAGCAGTCGGCGGATCGTCGAGTGGTTCTGCGATGCAGTGTTGGATCGCGCAAAGTTACAGGCCTTGAGGATGATGAATGCCAAGGCAGAAGGGCGATGAAAATGACCTAAGGGCGGCTCGCCTAGTGGTTCGGTGAGCCCGACTTACTTCGCTGAGTGACTCTTCGCAACACATTTTTGGTGACTAAAAATACATTTTTGAACATTAGTTTAGTATCTAAGCTTATATATTTTTAGTCTATTATTGAAGTTTTGAACTGGTGAGACAGTTTTCTCTAGTTTTTTCTAAGTTTTGAAGAATTGAAGTTTTTCACTTTTGAGAAATTGGAAGTGGGTCTTTGAGATTCTTCGAATTAGAGCATTGTAAGGACGAATCTACACTTACCCAGTTGATGGATAATCAATTTGGTAATTGTTTTTACCTTTTTATAATGTCTAGCTAAAACCTCAATTCTTGGGGTGTGATTATGTGATTATGAGCAGATATAGTTTATGGGTATTGCTAATTGTTAGTTTAAATGCTATTTAGAAGTGAGTTCAATCATCAATTGTGGTTTAATTTAAGAATTGTGGTTGCAAATACAATTCTACCCTTGTGTTTTTTTGTTTGCTCGAGAGAGAGGTTTTAAAACTAAACTTATTGATTGATGGTCTGTGGGTATTGGGTTGACCTGGGTTCAACTCGAGAGAGTGAATCCTAAACCCAATCCCACACATTCAGCTCAAGAGAGTGAATGGACTAAGGCGTGGGATGTTCTTATTTTGCTTGCTTGTTGATGTTTGAGAGAAATCAACTTGATTTGGGGTAAATTGTTTGAGAGAAAGTTTTTCTCCTCTATAGCCTAGCTTACTCACTAACATCTAGCTATTTTATGATAGTTGCAATTACCCATTTGTCTATATTAGCCTATAATTGAATCACATCCAAAGAACCCGTCTCATCATTGTTATTTCGTATTGTTTGCCACTGTTTGTAGTTGATAATTTCAAACTAAAACCCACCATTTGACATTCATGTCACCCCTTGATTTGAATAATGTCTTTATTCGATAATTTTTATTCCTATGACTGATTTGATCATGTTTATACTTCCATATTGAATCTTAAACACATACCGCTCCCTGTGGGATTCGACCCCAACTAATTTTGAAACCCCAACTCATTTAGTTGGGTTATATACTGATTAACGATCGTTAACACTTAGAATTGGATGAAGGATCTTTGAAACGTTATTAATCAAAATGGCACCGCTGCCGAGGAGTGGTGTTGTTTGAGATTCTTTTGGTGAAGTTGAATCTTGTTCTTTTTAGTCATAGTTGAATCTACTTACTTTTAGTTTTGGTTTTTGTGTTTCTTGTTGAACAGAGAAAATGAGCATGTCTTGTAGTAACGGTAACCAAGTGGACCACCCTCCTTAAAAAATGACGATTCTTAGGCATAACATCCTAAATTTCAAGCAATTGGAGGGTGAGACAATCCATGAGTTGTGGGTGAGATTTAAGACACTATTGCTGCAATGCCCAACTCATGGAATCCCAGATAGGATGCTACTGGACTGTTTCTATAGAGGTCTTGGTACTGAGAATAGAGGAGTGGCTGACCAACTTTCTTTGGGTGGTCTAATATGACAACCCGATGCAATAGTATCCCAACTCCTTGATCACATGACTAAGACCAACAAGGAGACATAGAAGGACCAGTATTTGGCCACACTGTTGACTCAGCTAGATCTCTTGGCCAGAAAGATCATGGAATTTGAAGTACCGTACAAAAAGAAAGATAGGTACATTCCCCCTCATGAGGGTAAAAAGCCCAAGGAATACGAGGGTGGGCAGATAGAAGAGGTACTATTACTCATTCTTCACAAAGTCGAAGGGCATGACAGTGTTGAAAGATATAAAAAAGAATGTCTCGATGCTGAATCAGATGACTACCGCTCACTCCATGTCTATTTAGCTACTAGAGACCCAAATGGATCATATGTTATCTCGCCTCTACCCAAGACAAAAAAGGGGGTTGCCTAGTGATACTATGGCAAACCCCAAGAATGAAGTTTGATTGGGTACTTACGTCGTTCCACCACGTTAATTAAGGCGCTTCTTGGGAGGCAACCCAAGTTTTTATTTGCTTTCTTTTTGTTTTTGGAATAACGTGTGTTGATTGTGCAGGTTAAAATGTGGAATGTGTTTGAAATATACCGGTTGGTGAGCGAAGAGTCTAGTCAGTGACTCGCCGAAGAGGTCGGCGAGCCCAACTTGGACCGCCGTTGGATTGAAGAAATTATGAAGATGGAGTCTGTAAAACTCAGTGGGCCCATGGACAAGTCGGTGACTCACCGAATAGGTTGGCGAGCCCGACTTTGTCCGCCATTTGGACCCCCACATTAACTGGATGTCCTGTAAAACTCAGCGAGGTAAGTAACCACTCGGCGTGTCACCGAGTGGTTTGGCGAGGATGATTAATATCGCCAAAAGGGTGCGAACTGAACGGTTTTAAAAGGCCAACGGTTTAAACTTTCAAACTCTTTCACATTCCCTCACTTTTAACTTCAATACAATCACACCCACACTTCAAATTTCCTATATTTTTGCATTTTCTTGCTTTTTGATCGTCATTCTCGTGTTCAAAGTGGAATTCTTTGCCGCCTAGCTTTACAGATTCATATATTCGGCATTAAAGGTTGGTTTTTCGAACCCCAAACTTGTAAATTGTGGTTGAACTCATTTGCATTGTTAAAAATTGTGTTGATGTGTGTTGGGCCTCTCTGAAATCGTAAATGTGTGCTTGTGTGCCTATTTTAGTTTTGATATCGTGCCTAAATTGCCTATGTTGTTGATTTCTCGAAATTCATGCTTTAAAATTGATCATAAATTATTGGGTTGTGCTATTTTATTGTTGGGCCTAGTCGGGTGAAGTCTGAGTAACCCAAATTGTGCTAAATGACGTGCTTTGCCCAATGATGGAGCGTTTGAAGTCATTCTTAAGGGCTAAAGTCGTCAAATGACCAATTTTGGCCAAATCGAGGGAAATCTGAGTACCTCGGTGGCATGGGTCTAATGGGTCTGGTCTTGATTAAAAATGTGTGATGTTTGATTTTATTTTTGGGGGCTGCAGGGTTAATTTTGGAAGTTCGGGTTGAGAATAGGCATGTCGGGTAGTTTGGCGAGCTGGGTCGAGCTCGCCGAACCACTCGGCGGTTCACTGAAATCCCCTTTAATCACCCTTAATTTCATGCTTTGATTGGTTTTGATTCTGCAAATTTCGGTGAGAAGCTTGAGCTCGCTGAAAGTCTCCTCGATCGCCCTTTCTGCACCCCTAACCCCTAAAATACACTGTAACTTTCAGCGGGCTAGTCTGTGCTCACCGAATGAAGTCGGCGATTCGCCGAAAGTTCCTTCTCATCGCTAATATGCCATTTTTCTAGGGAAATTTTGAGTCAATCCTTTCGGCGAGTCCAATTTGGCTCGCCAAAGTGATTCGGCAACTCACCGATCGATTCGGCGAGTCTGTTTGCAGCTTATTTTCTGAACTTTTCTTGAACAGTTTCTAACATTTTCCAATGTGTTTTGCAAATATGGTTAGAACCAACTTGGACATGCCGCCCCACAAAAGAGCATGGGGGATAATGATTAATGAGGGGGCAGCTACCCCTTCTAAAAGGGAAAGAAAGCACCTCCCAAAAGAGGCAAAGGCAAGGGCAAGGCGCTCGCATCTGAGATACCGAAGCATAACTCTGGCAGCGAGGGGGATTCCTTTGATTCCCAAGCCGCATTATCTGAGCCTGAGGATGACCAGCCTCTACAGTCCCAACGAGCAGAAATTCGTGCTAGTTCTCGCCCAGGTTCGTCTAGAGTTTTAGAGGCCACCCCTCCTACTACTGATACAGTGCCAGCTCGAGCACCGACTGTGGTTCCAGCGCCACCAGTTCAGGGTCTTCCCCCCGGCTACTCAATAGACTTAAAGCCGAGGGATTGAGGACAATTCTGGAAGAAAAGTTGTTGTCTACGAAGGGTTTAGTGGGCATATATTCCATTGTGAGGGACCCTTTCCAATTTCACAGGTTTGAACAATTCACCAAGCCCCGAGGCCCCTATATTCCTACATGGGTCTAGGAATTCTACACATCATATAGTGACCTGGTACCTAAGGTCAAGAAGAAGGCAAGCGCCTTCAGGCCGGTGAAGTCAGTCATGGTCCAAGGGAAAGAAGTGGGGTGTAGCCGTGATCATATCAATGTTGTGCTTGACAGAGCCATGGGGTTTGAGAGCGAGTATGAGGGTCTAGCTACAGCTCAGTCCCTGGATGATCGAAAGGTCTGGCTTGCTCCCTTGATTTCTGATACCCCTCCGAGGTGGATTGAGGTAGAAGCTCCAATAGAGAAGAAGGACTTGAATGTAGTTGCATGGTACTGGTTTGGATTCATCAGCATCTCCATCACGCCTTCACAAAATGAGTCCATCCTCTGCCACCCAAAGGCGGCATGCCTTGGATCCATCATAGCTAGGAAGACGCTAGACTTGGGACTTATTATGGAGTAGGAGATGGCCATGACGGCCAAGCAGCACCAGACGTCCTTCCCTTTCTGGTCCTGATTACAGATCTGTGCCGGCGTGATGGAGTTCCTCGTGATGAGAAGAGGGACATCGAGGTTACCCCCACATCCTCCACAGACATCCGGCGTATAGAGGACAGGTACACTCGGGAGGAGGCACAGGAGGAGAGCAGCTCTGGTGGATGCATCCCCAGAGGTTGATGTTGAGAAGATACCTGCAAAGGCATTTTTGCCTACTACGACCTCCGGGCCTTCAGGTACACCTGTTTCCAATTCCTCTCAGGCTCCTGGTGCCTACTGCTTCCCAGCCCACCAAGATTACTCAGGCCATGATCCTGAAGATGGGGCACTTAGCCCATTCTACTGATGTACGGGCTACCCGATTAGAGGTTGCGGTACCTTGGATGATTGAGAGTACCATTCTAGCTGCTGACACCCCTCTGGGCATCTATTGACACTCTCACGGTGAGAGTAAAGACTTGTGAGAGTCGACAGGGGGCTACTTCAGAGATGACAGCTTTGAAAGTCGAGGTTGCTGATTTGAGAAAGGATGTGGATTACTTGAAGTCCACACTTCACTTTTAGAGGCAGCTGATGATATGGATTCCCTGGCTACTTCTGAGATTCCTCCGGCCACCACCGGAGATGTGCCAATGGATGATGTGGCAGCTGAGGAGTCAGAGGCAGAGACAAACGAGGAGCAGATGGAGGTGCCAAAGGACACTATCTATGGAGACCTGCCAGACCTAGAGGAGATGATTGTACAGTCAATTATTCTGACATCGCTGACAGAGACATCCATGGATGGTCCTAGTGGAGTCGGTAGTGCTGATGTTGCACCGGGCACTGATGCCTCGACATATGGAGCGACTGTGTAGACAGTATCTTTCTTTACCTCCTTCTCTGTCATTTTTATTGACTTTTATTATTTTGTTGCATTTGAGGACAACTGCTTTTTATTTGTGGTGGGGTGAGGTATTTTCATAGCTACCTCTTGTTACTATTCTGTGTATATATTATTGGGTTTTTGTGTTTTGATATTGTGTTTTGCGGATGTTTGAGCTTATGGCTTCTTGTTGTGAATACAAATGGTTTTTGACCCTTTTCTAAAAATGTTGCCACCTCTTGTGTGTGATTGTGGTTGTTCTTGTGCAAATTTGAGTATCGATCATGATTAATATCGATGACTTGAATAGTGCTCTTAATCGTAAAAATGAGTGTGCGGCTACGATGAGGCCAATTGAAGTTGCACAGACAATGTGTGAACTTTGTGCATCTCGTTGTAACTAGCCGATTATCGAATGAGTCTCTTGTGATGAACATTGCACACTAGCGAAAGTGTGGAGTCTTGTTTGATATTGGTGTCAATGTCTTGTGTGATGAGCTTACTGTGAATCTTTTGTGATGACACCTAGAATTTGCCCCGTTGGTCCGGTTGACTAAGTGATTCAAGCTCTTGAAATGATCTTAGGAAATAATTTTGAAGAGTGAAACAATTTGACAATATACCTCTTTTGTGGCCAACCTTGTGAGTGTGTGAACTTTGTTGAACCCCTATGAGCCTTGTCCTTTTCTTGGAAGAAACCTGATGCAATTGTGACCCCTCTCTATCCATTCACCCATAATCCCCATGAAGTGTGGTGCAGTTGAATAGCCAACTTAGGCTAAAAGCCTAAGTTGGGGGTGTGGTGAAAAGAGGAGGAAAATCAAGAAGTGTGAAGAAGTCCCCCTTGATCCATGGATTTGAAAAAGATGGAACCCCTTCATACAAAAAAAAGAGAGAAAGAAAAGAAGAAATAAAAAGAAAAAGAATGAAAAAGTTGTGAAAGTTGCAAAAGAAATGGGGTGTCCGGTATTCCATGAGAAGTGAATAATGGGGTGAATTTTGAGCATGAGTGAAAATGTTGAAGAAAAGGGAAGAAAGTGATGTTCATACCACATTTCATGAGGATAGTATCCACTGAGCCTAAATGACCATACCTTTACACTCAGCCCCGTTACAAGCTCTGAAAAGACCTTTTTGATCTTGAGTGAGCTAAAACGAATGTTGATTGGAAAATAAGGGCAAACCTATGGATGAAGTCTTGCATGTGTTTATCCTTGTGAGTGTGAGAGTTGTATGTGATTCCGGAGCTATGAGCTTGAACTTGCATTTGAAGCAAGTATTGTGAACTTGAGAATCTTTGATAATGGTGAGTCACAATTTGAATCTTTGAGTGCACAATTGATCCTTGCATGAGTAAGTTGAGTCTTGTTGTGTGCATTCATGATTGAGTCTTTTGTAGCACTGTTTGAGACATCCTTTTTGAACTGCTGAACTTGAGTTTTACTTGCGGACAAGCAAAAGTTTAAGTTGGGGGTGTTGATGAGTCCGAGATTTGGACTCATTTAGGGCTTTATTTATATAGGTTTAGTGTCCTCAAATGCTTATTTTGTGCCAATAACTGATGTAAAACCCTTAATTTCCAGGTATATGGATTGAGAAACAAAGCAAGGATACTAATATGCAAAATGGAGCAAAACAGGCAGAAAGAATGAAGAAAGGCAAGCCTGGTGATCGCCAAGTCCACTTGGTGAGTATCCGAATGACCACTTGACTGCCTAAGGTTCTAGTGTGCCAAGCCCAGAAGGAAACCAAGTTGGCAAGAGAAAGAGCAGTCGGCGGATCACCGTGTGGTTCCACGATGCAGTGTTGGATCGCACAAAGTTACAGACCTTGAGGATGATGAATGCCAAGGCAGAAGGGCGATGGAAATGACCAATAGGCGGCTGGCCGAGTTGTTTGGTGAGCCCGACTTACTTCGCCGAGTGACACTTCGCAGCACATTTTTGGCGACTATAAATACATTTTTGAACATTTATTTCAGTATCTAAGCTCATATATTTTTAGTTTATTATTGAGTTTTGAACTGGTGAGACAGTTTTTTCTAGTTTTTCCTAAGTTTTGAAGAATTGAAGTTTTTCACTTTTGAGAAATTAGAAGTGGGTCTTTGAGATTCTTCGAATTAGAGCATTATAAGGACGAATCTACACTTACCCAGTTGATGGATAATCAATTTGGTAACTGTTATTACCTTTTTATAGTGTCTAGCTAAAACCCCAATTCTTGGGGTGTGATTATGTGATTATGGGCTGATTTTGTTTAAGGGTATTGCTAATTGTTAGTTTAAATGCTATTTAGAAGTGAGTTCAATCATTAATTGTGGTTTAATTTAAGAATTGTAGTTGCAAATGCAATTCTACACTTGTGTTTTTGGTTTGCGAGAGAGAGGTTTTAAAACTAAACTTATTTTTGAAGATTTTCCTTTGCTTTCCTGCACAAGTAGCAGACATTAAGACTTCTTTTCTTTTTTTTTTGCATTTTCTTGACTCTTTTTGGACGCTGACCCTATTCTATCCTATTCAAGCCAATCTCTAAAAATTACAAAAATAACTACACTTCTATCTAAGAAAAGAAAGATAAAAGTTTATAAAAATAATAAACATTCCTAAGATTGGCTAAATATTACATATTGGGTTGCCTCCCAAGAAGCGCTTGATTTAACGTCGCGACACGATGCTGACACCTTGATTACTCAGACTTTATCAAGACCCCACTTCTTTTTCACTTTATTGACTTCTTTAGACTTCCCAAGTAGACCTTTATCCATTGACCATTCACCTTGAACCTCGTTCCTTCATTATTATCGAGTTCAACCGCTCTATGTGGGAATACTTGAGTCACTTTGAAAGGCCCAATCCACTTGGACTTGAGGTTGCCAGGGAATAAATACAACCTTGAGTTAAATAAGAGTACCAACTCACCGGGAGAAAATTATTGTTTGTTGATCTTTTGATCATGGTACTTCTTCATCTTCTCCTTGTACAAGGCTGAACTCTCATATGCCTTCAGAAAAAACTCATCGAGCTCATTTATCTCATTCAATCTTTGACTTGATGCGGTGCCCCAATCCAAGTTCAGCTTTTTAAGTGCCCACATTACTTCGTGCTCTAACTGTACAGACAAATGACAAGACTTCCCATAGGGACATACCTATGGGAGTTTTGAATGCAATGTGATAAGCCCATAGAGCATCATCAAGCCTTCTTGACCAGTCAGTTTTGTTGGCATTCACAATCTTCACAAGAATTCACTTTATCTCTCTATTCAACACTTCAACTTGCCCACTAAACTACAGATGGTATGGAGTTGCTACGCTGTGACGAAAACCATACTTCTCAAGCAACGCCTTGAACAACTTATTACAAAAGTTAGAACCTCCATTGCTGATGATTGCCCTTGGTGTACCAAATCTAGAGAAGATATTCTTTTTCAGTAACGCGGTGACACTCTTTCCTGTATTGTTTGAAAGCGCAATTGCTTCCACTTATTTAGATACATTGTCAACCGCTACAAGAATATACTTCATCCCATTCGAACTCACAAACTGACCCATGAATTCAAGACCCCAAACATCAAACAACTCAATCACTAATATCGGGTTCATTGGTAGTTCTTGCTTCCTTGAAATTCCTCCTTCTCTTTGACAATGATCACAAGACTTGGCGAAGTCATGATCATCTTAGTTGATAGTAGGCCAGTAATAGCCACACTGCAAGATTTTATGAGCAGTTCGAATACCACTAAGGTGCCTACCCACAGGGAATGAATGACATGCCTCTAGTATACTCATCATCTCAACCTCAGGCACATATAGATGAATAATCCCATCAGCACAAATATGAAACAAGTAAGGCTCTTCCCAAAAGAATTTCTTCACATCAGACATGATTTTTCTCATTTGGTGAAATGACAGATCTGAAGGCACCAAATCACTTGCCAAATAATTAGCAAATTCTGCGAACCAAGGAATAAGGTCATAAGAACCAGCCAATACCTGTTCATCAAGGAATGCATCATTAATTTCGACTCCATCTTCTAACTTGATCATAGTTTCTTCTTCTAATCTAGGCAAGTGGTTAGAGACTTGATTTTTTGTTCCCTTACTATCTTTCACCTCAAAGTCGAACTCTTGCAACATAATACCCATCTAATAAGTCTTGGTTTTCCATCCTTCTTAGCCATAAGATACCTTAATGCGGAATGATCAGTATGCACAATCACTTTAGTTCCAAGCAAATATGATCTAAACTTCTCAAATGCAAAAACCACAGCAAGCAATTCTTGTTCAGTAACAATATAGTTCTTTTGAGCAATGTTTAGCGCCTTGCTCGCATAATAAATAGGATGAAGAATCTTCTCTCGCCTCTATCCCAAGACTACGCCAAGTGACACCCCACTCGCATCACACATTACTTCAAACGGTTGTCCCCAATCCAGTGAAATAATTATTGGTGAGGAAGTCAACTTCTCTTTCAACTCCTTAAATTCTCTCAGAAACGCATCATCAAACTCAAATTTGCACAATGGATGTGCAATTTTTGAGAAATCATTTATGAAACTCCTGTAGAAACATGCATGCCCTAGAAAACTTCTAACACCCTTTATAGAGATGGGTGGTGGCAGTTTTTCTATTACCTCAACTTTATCTCAATCAACCTCAATTCTTTTCTGTGAAATTCGATGACCCAAAACTATACCCTGCTTCACCATGAAGTGACATTTTTTCCAATTTAGCACAAGATTGCACTCTTCACACCGTTTCAGCACCTCAGCCAAATGAGTCAAACAATCATCAAATGAATCACCAACTATAGAGAAATCATCCATAAATACCTCTATTGTGTACTCCACCATATCAGAAAATATAGACATCATATAAGATAATAATATAATATACTTTTAGATGACCCCTATATAAATATATGGTCTCATTAATAATATAAATTAATAATTCCTTAAAATATAAAAATATCTTAGACAATTTAGTGAAATATGGTTCTAGTTTTTTTGTTTTTTATTAAAATTTTAATCTAATTGAAGCTTATCTTTTTCTTTTGTTATTGTATCCAAAAGTTTTGTTGTTGCCTTCTCGAGCTGCACCAAAAAAATTGTGAAGAGTACTAGACATGATAAGTTCTTCCTTATATATAATTGGTTCCAATAGTATTGTTTCATGTTCAATTTCATCATCAACATTGTTTTGTCCGATGGTATCCACAATTTCTTCTAAACTCTAGACATCTGAACATGTATCATTTTCAGCAGGATAATCTAAGAAGCTATTGAGATTCATTTTATTGCGGTAACCGAGATTATTAATCATGACCTAAAATTCATGAAGATCGTTTTCACAAGAGGGTTCGTTTGAATTTTTTAAAACTTCATCCCCCAAATGATGTAACCAAAATTAAACTTCATTGAATATAAAAAAATATCGATTAAATAATACCTTTATAAAATAATAATATTTCATGGTCTCGACAATATTAAATAGAGAGGTTTTACTATATATACTAGAAAATATTTACGGAAAATATTTTTCTCTCTAACCAAACATTATAAAATAAGTTAGAAACCAACTTGTTTTCCATGAAAAAACATTTTCCTTCATACATTTACACTTTATTAAGTGCAAACAAATGAGGCATAAAGCTTCTCAAATTAGTTCAAAATTTTAAATTTCTTCCCATTTTTTTCGAGCAACAGTTCCCATAAATATATATTATCTTAGCAAAGATATATATGAACTCTTAATTATATACATGTGTATATTTTATCAAATACATATTTTTACCACCGTCTGTCTTCCTCTCCACTTTGTCTTTCTCTCCTTTTCGGTTAAAAACTAGAATCTTTGGCGAAAATTCTACCAAACTAGCAAGGAGGCATTCTGACAACTTAGATATTAGATATATGTGTATATTATGTCAGATACATATTTTGATCATTGTATTTCATCCTCTCTTGTTTTTATTTCTCTCCTCTCTGGCGAAAGACTGACGTCTCTTGGCGAAAACTCCACCAAACCAGCGAGCGGACATTTGCATGTCATGTTGTTGACGTACCGAAACTTTCTAGCCATGGTTATTGTTGTTGTAAGACCGTCTCTCCTCCTCTCTTGTCAGAGACCACCGTCTACGGTAAAAATTCTATCAAACTGGTGAGCAGACATTATGTTTGCCATGGTGTTGAGAAAATAAAACTTATCGACTATGATTGTTGCTATTGTAAGAATCCTTGGAGTCAGATAAGGATTAGGAGAGAGAGAGAGTGAGTTGCTTTGGAGTGAAGAAATAAATCAAACAGATAATTAAGTGAGTAAGATTCTATTTTAGGGAGATAATAAAGTGAGCAAGACTCTATTTTAGATTATTTTTAAGGAGTGATGTATCTCAATGTATCTAACTTCAAATCTTGTACATAATTAATAAATAGTGGGATAATATGTAATTATTTAAAAGTATAAATTGGATTAGTAGATATGATATGAATGTATGTTTTATTAGGTAGTTGTTTTAGGAAATAAATTCAAAACCAAAACAATTTAACATTTAATAGGACCCTTAAAGCTACACTTTCAATATTTTATTAAAAATAACACTATTTAATTTTTCTATTAGACCCATTTATGTATATATTTTTTTTTTTTTAAAAAAAAGTTTCAATTAAGAAAATACAAATAAGACTTGACCAACTAGAGAAAATTAGAGAAGAGAATCTTTCAAAATAGGTAAAATTGCTTAAATTTTTCACTTAGTACATTACAAAGATTAGGAGTCTCAAAAATATGAGATTCTCTTTCTTCTTCCTCAAACACAAGAGGACTGACAATTGATATTGAATTGTTAATCATCTGTCTTCCTTATTAATCATCCATCTTCCTCTAATTCAGTTCAGTTCATCATATATTCGTCTTCCTCGAATTCACTTTATTCCAACGCCATAGATCGATGCAGTTTTTAATGAATACGAAACTGGAGGAATTTTAATTGAAAAAAATATATTGTATTTCAATTTTGATCTTCGAGCTTTACTCTAAAAGGTATTGGGTCAAAACTTTTGTTAAATTTACGTATGATGCAGAACGAATAAAGGGATTTTTCACATGAAATTTAGTTCCTGCATAAGTTTGAAGATATGAATACACATTGGTTTGAAAATGAATACAAATTTCATGCAAAAATAATAATAATGTAGTATAGAAGATACAACATGTCAAATTGAATTGAATTCAAATACCAACAGTCTACAAACTTGAATGAATACAGTTTCATAAAGGTTTCCCTAATGAAGCTAGGAGAAAAAAATTTCATAAGTTTTATTTTATATTGATTGTGTCCTCCGCATCCCTAACACACCTCAATTTCACCCTATCCCTAGCCCTTGTAGTTCTCATCCCTACCACCTCACTCCCCTACCTTCACACTTACATATCCCTTAGTATATGTCTAGGTTATACAAAATCTCTTACGTGTCATCGCCATAATTATTCTTGGCTTTTCAGTTTAAAAAATATTTAATTAAATATTTTAAATGGATGAAAATTTAGAAAGATGACACATGTCAGCGTCTCAAAAATACAAAATTAATCAATTTCAAAAATTAAAAATTTTAATTTTTTTTTAAAAAATTGTTTCTAAAATTAGCATGCCAAAAAAAAATTAGTAATCCAAATCTATAAATAGGGCAATAACTTCGTTGAGAAAGTTTGCGCACTTACATAGAGAGTTAATCAAAACGTTGTCAAAGAGAGTTTGAGAAAGTTTTGAAATTTGCTTGGGAGTGCTGCAAGTTCGTGAGAAAAGATTGTAAGATTGTAGTTAAGAGTTTTGATTATAATCGAGTGTTTTGTGTAGGATATGTCTAACAAGTTTCTGAGCAATCTATGGCTAAGAGTGAGGGGGAACACTCGAATACGATGTCCGATGACGACATTCCCCTTACTCACTTCGTTCCTAAACGAGTGCGATCTCGACTTCTCAAAGGGTCTGGAAAACCAGTGGGTATTCTCATGGATGATCGTGACGATGATGGTCAATCTACTCCGTCCGTTGTTGTTCCTGTGAAGGTCACTAGGTCTGTAAAGAGGTCTTTGGAGGAGGGATTTGTTCTAATGAATTCTAAGAAGCCACATTGCTCCATCAGTATGTCTTCTTGCAAAGTTACGCCCATTGATATTCTTGATGATTCGTCTGAGTTTGAGAGAACTAGTCGAAATAGAAAACACCCATCCTCAAAATCTCTTAAGAAACAAGTCAAAAGGGTAAGAATTTTTTTTTTTTTTTTTGCCGTGGTTTCCGGGTATCACTTTGCGAACCCGACTAGCTGTACCCACCGGGTCCCGCTGTTTCAAGGTGGGTGCACCACGGTTAGTTCCACGGGGCCCTGGAGAAGCGGCCGGTTTGTAATGCCTGCTGGGGCAAAAAAAAAAAAAAAAAAACGTTGGGTAAAATCACCAAGAAAAATGGAAATGACATAGGGAAGTATCCTCTGAATCTTAGTGGGAAAATAAGTCTGGGAATGAGGGGGTTCACGAAAAAGAGGGGAAAGATGTAATACCTGAAAACATTGATATAATCTTGATAGTTGTATTAAGAAAATTCTAAATTTCACACAAAGAAAGGTGATAAGGGCCAGGGTAATTACGGGCTTTGGAGGAGCTGAAATGGGAGAATTGCTAAGTAGCTTAAATGCTCAAGGGTGGACTGACTTGTTCCTTCAGGGTAACACAAGAAGGAAGATGGGTAAAGATGAAACTCGACAGTTTTATATTAATGCAACTGGGTCACCATCGTCCATTTCTAGTGTAGTTAGGGGGAAGCACATCACTCTTACTCCTGACGTTATTGCTCAAATTTTGGGGATTCCTAATACAGGATGGTGTCACTACGTTAAGTGAAACTGGCCTCCTTTAGATGGTTTGCCTAGTGCTCTTGACATTATTCGAAAGTTCACTCATGATCCCACCGTGGAGGAACACTCTAGAATTTATAAAGGGGCTATGCTTCCTTTACACAGGTTGTTGTTTGATGTGGTCCACAAGATTGTTCTACCCAGGGAACAGAAACGTACTGAGACAAACTACTTGGATCTCACATAGATGGAACTCTTGATTTCAAGGCAGCCCATTAACCTGACAAAGTTGATGTTATTCCACATGGATTGCATATGTGTTGAGGATATGAAGCTACATTCATTAAGCTATGGATTCTGGTTGGGTGAGATATTTGAGTATTTCAAAGTACATGTTAAGGAGTGGCAAGTACAAACTACTAAGGATGTTCTGGGTACTGTTAATCAAGATGTTGTACCAGCTCTTAGGAGGGGAGCAAATGCTCCACTATAGAGGTTACACACTCAGCTGGCACTCAAAGATGAGAAAACTGCTCCACTTCGGGCATCCCATTCTGCTGCTATGGATCAGCTTCATGTATCTTATGGGCTCGAGCATGCCAGTTGGGTGGAAGAGAACTCCAAGTTGAAGGATGAATTGGCTAAAGCTGCAGCTGCTCTTGAGGCTAAGAAATCCACTAATTCTGCTAATCTCAAAGGCCTCTTTGATCTATTCAAAACCACTCATCCTGTTGTCTCTCCAGTTATCACTAATTCCCTGCCTTCTTAAAATAATTTAGCTACTTATTCTTTTGTGTGTTTTGGTATTTTAGTTGCTGATTAAAGCATGTATTGTACATATCTGACTTTCTCATCCTGATGTGGGATGGTTTGTTTTTGCTTGTAACTCTGCCAAAATTCTGAATAGTTGTGCTTTCATTTGTAGATAACTGTGTTTTTATGTTTTCTCTATGGTTGCATGTCACTTGGGAATTGTAGTAGTTTCTGTGCAGAATTTGTTTTTTTCCTGATGTCAAAAGGGGGAAGATGCATCTCTCGATTTATCTCTGTTCAATGCAATACAGTTTGCCATCGTCAAAAAGGGAGAAATTGTAAGGTGGAAAAGGTCTAAGTATTTTGAAGATTGTCAAAGTTGCATAGAAAAGGTCGTGTCAACATGTTCCAAGCTTGTTGAAACCAACTAGGAGAAGGTTTTGGAAATCGAGTAAGTTTTGCGTAATAAAGTAGGAGTTCTACATGAAGCAGGAATACTACACGTGAGCTTCTAAGTTCCTGGAGGAAAAGGAAGCAGAGCACAAGTAGGAGTCCAAGTTGAAATAGGTTTTGGATTCAAGTCCAAATCTATAAATAGGGCAATAAAGTCGTTGAGAAAGTTTGCGCACTTACATAGAGAGTTAATCAAAACGCTGTCAAAGAGAGTTTTGAAATTTGCTTGGGAGTGCTGCGAGATCGTGAGAAAAGATTGTAAGATTGTAGTTAAGAGTTTTGATTACAATCGAGTGTTGTGTGTAGGATACGTCTAACAAGTTTGAGAAAATTTGGAAGACGTTAGAAGACTTAAACCTGGGGTTTTTTGTCTTGGGTAGTTAGGAATTAGAGTTTATAATTCCTTAGATTACATAGGTGTGTAATCATTGTATTGTTGTTTGGAGTTGAGTTAAATAATACAAAGTTGTGAGCTAATTGTTATTTTACGAAATTGTTTATTACAACACGCAAACAATAAAAAACAAGTAGTAAGTACGTGTTCCTTTACAGAATTAAGGAGGTCATAATTCCAACACCAACTAAATAATTTCTTATTTCATCTTTCCTAACATTATAAATTGGTTTCTATTTTTGAATATTGAATTTTAAAATTTCTTTTTTTGAAATAATCTTTTTAAAATAATTTAAAAAGAAAACGGAAAAATAATTGTAAAAGATAGATTATATGTAGGCTTTAAAATATACGGAATGAAAAAAATGGAATTATTAACTTTGAAATTTTAAAATTTTAATTTGAGAGTGATAAAATATGGTTACATACAGTCAATTTTATCCTTATTTTTAATTTTCAATTTTATTTTTTACAAAATAGGCAAAAACATGTTGTAATGTTTGGAACCAAGTTCCCTGAATTATTAAAAATCATGGTTTACATCTTCTTCTACATAATTATTTGAAAGAAAAAAAAATCTAAGCAAAAACTGCAATTACTTAGTTATGGAATCAACTTTCCGTAAAATCAGTAAAAAGTCATTGTCTGTGTTATGAAATTATATAATAAGAAAGAAGAAAGTAGGGAGAAGAGAGAAGAATTCTTATTCCTCTTGAAGGGATGATTAAGGGTTTCACATATCTGTTTTACAAGAAGGAAAACCCCTTTATTTATAGGGGAAAGGTGACTTGGTCTCCAAGTAGGATTCCTAACTTTTCTCGAATGGACTTCATATAATAGACATTCACTATAATAAAAATATGTTTATAACACTCCCTTGAATGTCTATTTGATAGATTATGTGTCTTGTTAAAACCTTACTACATAAAACCCAATGGGAAAAAATTCTAGTGAAGGAAAAAGAGTATACATATCTAATAATACGCATTATGGATGCCTCATTAAAAACCTTACAAGAAAAACTCAATGAGACAAAACCTTGTAGGGGAAAAAGAGTACATCATGTATTAACTTCCCCTAATGTGAATATCAGTCCAAACACTTGAATCTTCTCATTCTAAGTTTGTGCACCATCTTCATGAAAGTTGTACTTGGTAGAGATTTGGCGAATAGGTCAATCATAGTATTACTTGAAAAAACATGTTGCATGTTGATATCACCATTCTTTTGAGATCATGTGTGTAGAAAAGCTTTGACGAAATGTGCTTCTTTCTATCTCCTTTTATGAATTTTCCTTCAAAATCAAATAATTATGAAAGTTTCTCACTGCAATTTCTATAAGCAAACACTTTATTGCCTTTTGAAAACTCTTCAAAAGTTCAATTTAAGTTATTAACTTGCTAACAGTATGAAAGAATTCTTGATCGATTTAATCCTTATGAGGATTATAAATAAGTTTTTCAAAAACATGTATATGCTTCATGCATTTTGAATCATTCAAGAATTTTCATATCAATTTTGTCAAGTGACAACATTCAATATTAAAAGCATGATATCTTCTAGTGTCTAGACTGCAAGTCAAATAAATTGTATGCTTACCAAGACGCATCATTTCACTTTTCACTTGATAATTATTTCTACGCCAGCATACTTTATTAGACGTAGAATTCATATCCTCATAATCTTTTATAATATTGCTCTAGATTGTATTAGAGATATCGTTGATGAGATGTCACTTTATATCGGTTCACAATACGACATAACATATTGAAATCTCATCACTTCGTTATTTTCAGGTATATACCTACCCCTCTTATGAGGTTTCATGAAGTGTTATGACATAGGCTCTTCAAGAACACATTACCTCCTCATTATGATCATTTTAATCATTTGTTCCTCCTTTTTCAAGGATTATTTTATTTAGAACCGATTAGTTTATCATGCTTCATGCATGTCATAGACTCTATCCTTTAGGGATATTCAATAGGAGCATTTGCAAGTCTCAATTGCTTCTTATCTCCCTCTTATGTTAGATAAACTAACATGCATTCCAATCTATTTTGAAAAAATCATCTTTGTGAATCATGATATATTCATTAATTATACCGCACATCAAAATTATCAGATGAAAAATATTTGGTCCATGACCATAAATTAATTGGGAGAAAAATTGATCATAATTTATTGATATGATGCATACAATTACTTTAGTATGCAATACATTATATTTCAAACCATGAAACTTTTGTTCTCATAAGCTTGGATAATTATCAATATTATCAAGATAAATCATCTTGATTACATATTCTGAAAATTGTTCTCTTAACTCAATCATCTTGCACACACAATTTTGCGAGTGTCAAACTGCAGGTTGACAACAAATGCACTAGTAGATGCATCTATTTATCATATTACATGACAAACGAACAGGCTCATATTCACCTTTTTAAATTTTAGAATTTAAGAATTTAGTCCCAACATTAGTTGATCCTATCAACTTATCATAAGAACATGCAACAAAGAATATTTTGGTTCTTTAGTATATGTCTACTAAGAAAATTCCAAGTTTACCGTGACAAGTGTCATTTGCCTTCAGTAAATTTCTGATTTATTATCATATGAGAGAAATTTAGATTTACTACTTTGGGAGTAATTTTCAGATTTATTTCTTCTTAAGCAATCTACTTCTTATGAAGGTGAGTCATGATCCCATCACCACTAAGTGCTCATCCTTATTGAAAATATTTATTTTGTACTATCACATTCACTTCAGTATTGGATTATTCAATCTCAATTGATAGGCAATAATCATTTATCAAGGTGAATGGACTCAATCTGATTATTAAAAAATTATTTCCGTAATCATATTATATGTGCCAACAATTTTGCAAATTCTAAATTATGAGATGACAATAATCACATATAAGACCATCTAGAAGAGACATCTATTAGGACCATAAAGTATCTAAGTAACCCATTAGGTGGGTGAATAGATCCACAAATATCTCCATATATACGTTCCAACGATGCTGGGGACTCAATCTCAACTTTTGTTGATGATGGTCTCACAATTAACTTGCCTTGATTATAAATAGTACAAAAAATTCACAATTTAAAAGAATATTTAGGCTCTTTAATGAATGTTCATTTGAATTTTCTATAGTTCATCTCATCATTATATACTCATGATGTCTTAAACGATATATACACATGATGTCCCAGACGATCATGTCAAAGTACGAAAGCATTGAAAGTAGGAATTTTTTTATTTACTATAGAATGTATCTCAGTTTCACTAATCCTTGTCCAATATAAATTAGAAGTTAACACATGCCTGCCAAAAGACATTCTTAGTGATACAACATCTACAACCAAAGGTCGCGACCTTTCTACGCCTAGCATGGTGGGCATACACCTCATTCACTTCAGAGAATGGATCTATATTTTAGCCTTTATCAAAAGTTCTCATTATTCTTAAATGGAACACAATCATCTAAGTACATCAAATTTTGATAACTTAGTAACTCATTTCATATTCTTGTACATTATTTAATCACTTGCCTTTTTTCAGACATTTATGCACTACTACCACACTCACTTTTAGTGAATAGATCTGTATATGTAGCCTTTATCAAAAGTTTTCATTATTCATGAATGGAACACAATAATCTGAGCATATCAAATTATGATAGCTTTAGTACTTCTTTCCACATTCATGTAACATTGTTCAATCACTTGTCTTCTTTAAGACATACTATGCACTACTATCACATTCACTTTAGGGAATGGAGCAATTTCAATTGGATAGGTCTCATGACTAATTTTCCATCAAAAATGCATTATTTTGCCTTGTCATCAATATATTATCAATATGGTGCATTGAGACTCAAACTCAATGTCTTATCCATACAAAAACGTTTTAGGTCATAAATCGATGGGACTTAAACCCAACATCTTATCATCATGGTGCAGCAGGACTTAAACTTGATGTCTTACCCTCTTGATGTGATTTGACATGAATACATCGTCTTATCCTTTTGATGTGATAGGACTTAAATCCATCGTCTTATCCTCGACAAATGTATCAAAAATTAGCCATGAGCCTTTTGAAATATTATGACCACTTTTTGGTTATCATTAACATAATATATTTGATTATCACATTGGGTGATAATTTAAACTTGATTCGAAGTATGTTATTGATAAATTACAATATAACAGAATTACAAGATTACAATTGAAAATAAAAATGAAGAAATAAATCTCTTCAGGCTGAGGCGTGGATATCTCGCTCTCTTTAAGAAGATTCAAGCCCATTGCAGCAAATGTTTTCACTGGTCCAACAATAGTCCTTCTTGACTTGTCCCCTACAAGATACAACAACCTAATCACAAAATATAACTCAACAACTCTGGACAAGAGTTGAGTCCAAAGCTCTACAAAAAGAATGCCTCCCTTCAACTAATAAGAACTCTCAATTTTGACAAACTTTTTTCTCTCTATATTTTTCTTGTGTGCTAAACCAAATGAAGACCACCAATACTTATAGTTGGGGATGTCTTCCTAGCAATGAATAGGACGGTAATGGGGTAGTAAATAGTGAAGGTAAATGGCCTAGAGATTACATAGGTTATAAAGAGTAATGGAGGAATAAAGAATGAAGTAATGGTGAAGGCAACTAATGCACTAACGTGCAAATGAAGGAGTTGCACAACGGCCAAAAGATGTTGTCAATGCTGTCAGAAAATATTAGTAACATATGTGCACTAACTCTAGGAGTAATGCACCAACATAAATGTTACAACGGCAAAAGAAAAACCTTCATCAACATTAGAATGACAACAACTTGGAAATGCAACATTTTGACTCCAAAACTAAGCAAATTAATATTAAAATGCTCACAAACCAACAACCCCCCTCTCATTTTAATATTATATAAGAGAGTCTATCAGTTGAAGGAAGACTAGTATGCATAATGAAGGTGTGCTCTGCATTGAACCTCCACTTAGTGAAACAGTAACTTTTACTCCAGAGTCGTAGTGGTCTTAGACTTGAACTATGACTGCTTAAGGGAAATAAAATATCACTACTCACACATAATAATCAAGGTGTTGACATAAGATTTAAAGTCAGCACGTTACGGCCTTGTGCCATCCCCGTTTCATGAGTGCTTTTGATAATAAGCCAAATTCTCATAGGAAGTGAGCTACTTCCACACATCACATAGATGAAATCTGTCGAGAGTGTTCCTGTAAGTTTAGCACTCCACCCATACGGGCTACATATATTCAGTAAGAGTTTTATCAACTCAACCTTCACAAATCACTACAGGAAACAATGCACTCACATCATAGGGAGAAAATAAAAAATAGTACATTTTTTCACAACAAGTCATCATATGATTAGTTGTTCCCTTTGAACCTGGTTATAGGATCTCTAGTCCTTAGGTTGGGTTTCCTCATATATGACTCAAGGATTTATAGGCTTCAATCCCATCCCCCTCGATGTGCTCCAGACCTTTTCTCTCGTTAAGGCCTTAGTAAGAGGATCTGCAAGATTATCACAAGATTTGACATAATCAACATTAATGGTACCATTTGTCAAATACAATCTTACATTAATGTGTTTCCTCCCTATAGGTGTGGATTTACCGTTATAATAATGGTTTTGAACTCTACCAATCGCAGCGGTGCTATCACAGTGAATTAAAATAGGAGGAGTTGGTTTTTCAAAATAAGGAATTTGAAATAATAAATCTCTTAACCAATTCGCTTCCTCACTAGCTGAAGCTAAAGCAATTAGTTCAGCCTCCATGGTAGAGTTAACAATTATAGTTTGCTTTTTTGATCTCCAATAAATTTCATCACATGTTCTTGTTATTTTTATTCCAAGAATAAAATTTGCCTCACCAAGTTCTTTCATATCAAAATGGCTTCTAAGAATATTTTTAGCATCATCAATAACATTCATGTTAGAGCTAAAGATCAATAAATCATCAACATTTAGTCAAATAATCACATGTGAATTATTCCAAGACTTATGATAAATGCACTTATCACACTCATTTGTTTTAAAACTATTTTCAATCATGTAGGAATCAAACTTTTCATGTCATTGTTTTGGTGCATGTTTCAAGCCATATAGGGATTTAGTAAGTTTACATACTTTGCTTTCTTGGCCTGCTTCAACAAAATACTCGGATTGATCCATATAAATTTCATCATTTAGGTCTCCTTTTAAAAATGTAGTTTTTACATCCATTTGATGAATTTGCAAACCAAAAATTGCAGTCATAGCAATTAAAAGTCTTATGGATGTAATTCTTGTTGCCGGTGAAAAGTATAAAAAAATTCTAGGTCTTCTAGTTGCTTAAAACCTTTTGCAACTAGTCTAGCCTTATATTTATCAATATATCCATCCGGTTTCAACTTTATTCGTAAGACCCATTTGCAACCAATTATTTTACAACCCGGTGGTAAATCAACTAACTTCCAAGTTTTATTAGAAATCAGTGATTCCATTTCATCATTTACAATCTCTTTCCAAAAAATAGAATCATGTGAAGATAATGCTTCTTTCAAAGGGAGAGGGTCATCTCCAACATTAAACACATAAAAATCAGGACCAAAATCTTTTTCTACTCTAACTCTTTTACTTCTTAACTCAAAATCATCAATTTCTTTATTTTTTAAAGTAGAAGTAGAAGAACTAGGTAGTGACGAAATATTTTGTTCAATCCTTTGACCCCCACTATTTTTAGAATCTAAAGGGAATTTATTCTCATGAAAAATAGTATCACCCGATTCTATTATAATATTGTCTTCAAGATTAAAAAATCTATAGGTTGTACTATTTGAAGCATAACCAAGAAAAACACAAATAGTAACTTTCTTACCCAACTTTGTAATCTTGGAATCCATAAGCCTCACAAACCTAATGCTCTGATACCAAGTTTTTCACGCCCCGAGGCTACCCCTGGACATAAAAACGGGACATAGGATCACAAGTGACCTCAAGCTAACCCTGAGCTAGCATATCATAAGCAAACTAAACATATCTATGAAAAGATGAACTAATGCGGAAGCTAAATCATGAGATAACTGAATGATGGGGAATACCCAATACTGTTCTGAATATATATAAAATTCTAAGAGTTTAGTGATACTGAACAATCACTTAAAAACTAATGTTGAATCTAATATTATGTCTGAAAAAGTCTCTAACTGACTAGAGTTGTTGGTACATGTCCCAGCTAACCCTAGCAAAACTGAAACTGAAATGAAAGACTAAATCTGAAAAAACATGTCTATTCTCCTCGAAGTATGAGAACTCACCACTGAAGCAGATGAATGTGGATCGGGAACCGATCTACGCGTGATCTGAATGCTGAGGACCTGAACCTACATCACGAAAAGATGTAGCGCAGAATATGCGTCAGTACGTGGAAAGTACTGAGCATTCATGATAGGATAATAGCTGAACAAAACATATAAGCTGAACAAAGCATACTGAACAATGATATAATCTGAACATGATGAAAATACTAAAATATATTGAAGAGAACTGAACTGAATGCAATGACCAAGTACATAACATGTTGAAACTGACTACTGAAGTATATCTAAAAACCTGATCTAATGCACTAGAGTCTGACTATGCGAGCTACTATTGATCGACATAAAACTACATGAGCTAAACGTGGAGTTCGATGTATATGCCCCATCGAGAGGACCCACTATACCTTGCCAAGGGTATAAAGGCATAATTGTTCAATGTATACGCCCCATCGAGAGGACCCAATATACCTTGTCAGGGGTATAAAGGCATGAATGACGTGATCACTAAAGTTGATGCCCAATAGAAGGGACTTATAAACCTACGGAGGCACGTAGTTCTGGGACTATGAGGGTACGCTGAAATCCTAGTCCACTTGGTGCTAAGCCTACTCCTAACTGAATATGTATATGAGACATTATGACTGAAATACTGAAATACTGAATAGCTCAAAATATTGACATGCAAATCTGAGAATGTAACAATTATATACTGATAATGTGACATTAAAACTAGAACATGTATATCTATTTAACTGACCTAGCATGTGTAATTCATGAACTCAGAGAATCTACGCAACTAGGGTTCTGAGTTTCATGCAAAGAAATAAGCAACGATTCCACGAAAATATGATAATCTGATTAGGAATACTCTAACAGCTAAATCACAACTAATATCTAAGGGCTTAGAAAACCTAAGTCTAAACAAGATATAGGAATTAATAATCTGCCTGAATTCTAGGGACATAGTGGATGAAAGGAATCCACCAGTGAAATCCCACATACGTGGTGAAAAATTTCACGGAGAAATCTTTCGATTTCGGGGCTGGAACTTGTTGGTCGTTCTTGGGGAAAACTGGCACCTCTTTCTCCTCTTTTGTTCTAAGCTTGGTGAATTCTATATAATAATGGTTTAGGGTAAAGTCTGACTAGAATAATAGGCTAAAACTGACCAAAACGAAGTAGTTTATGGATAAAATTATTAGGAAAAGACCCTATTACCCCTAAACTAAAAGTCGACTGGCCCATCGACGGAGCTGACTGACGGGTCGTAAATTGACTGGCGGTCCATCATGTCAGTTATCGTTTGGCTGTCAGAGGGCTGAAATATGAGGTCTGAAACTAAAAGTCGACTGGCCCATCGACGAAGCTGACTGACGGGCCCGTAAGTCGACTAACGGTCTATAGGTGACCTCCGTCGGTGGCACCTACAACTTCTAAATATCTGGAATGTTTCTTTTCTCGAATCTGGGGTGTTACAATATCTCCCCCTCGAAAACATTCATCTTCGAATAAAGACTTAACTAGCTGGGTTTGGAGTGAAGGAGTTGCAATCCCTACCACTAAGTACTAGAAATTAAAATCTGACTGAACTAAGTTCCAAGAACATGCAAATATGTTAAAATGCAAGAATAACTGAAGGAGCAAGATACTAAGACTGAATTATGCACGAGTAAACTGTGAGACTGGAGAGGAAACTATTATCTCAAGCTAAAACGGAAACAGAAGGAAAGAGATGAGGATACTGGTCTTTATGGCTGCTTCTGCTTCCCAAGTAGCTCCCTCTCGGACTGACTCCTCCAAGTTTTTCAAATCTCATCACCCTTTTCCAAAGTGATACTTTCAGGAAAACTCAATCATCTATCTCAAACTCTAAGTTCATTCTCCTTACATCTGCATATGGATTTTGTCTTAAGTATATCTCTGATGAGCTGAACTTTTCCCATAGCATCATGTACCGAATCTGGCCCAATCAAGGCTGCTTTACCTACTTGTCCACCTTAGGACACATAAGCGACCATCTCTCCTTTGGGAGAAAACCTCTACTTTTTGTTGATGAACTGTACCTTATAACCGAAGTAATATAGGATCACTATTTGTTTTTCCTTAACCTCTGCTACCAATGAAGATTCTCATCTATTCTGAATTATCACACCACCATCTGATGTGCCCGTAAGACTAACTCCTAAGCGAGCAAGCCGATGAACATCTTTTGCTAATTCCTTCCTTTTTTTTCCTCAATATGTGCTACACTACCCTTTAGATATCATCTTTCTGGCCTTAAGGTAAGAGATAATTCGACCTATAGGCACTGAGCTACTACCCAAACATTTTAAGACTGGCTCGTTTGAAAACTGAAATCAAACGATCCTAGTTCTACAATCAACTGAGGCATAACAAAAATGTACCAATCCATGCCTAGAATGATATCTAAATCTACCATTTCTAACTCTACAAGATCTACTAAGGTGACTTTTGGAGAGACTGTGACAGGACAATTTCTGAATACCCGTCTAGCTATAATTGGGTCACCAACAGGAGTCTGTTCTGAGAGAGTTTCTGGACTGACCTTAAGATTACTGCTATATAGGGAGTTACAAAAGACAAAGTAGCCCCTGTTGTCTTTCCACTGAGTGTACCATATGTGAGCCACATCCTTAAGCTGGTAGGATACCAACTCTACCCTATCATTACTAGTCACTTGCATCACTCCAAAGATTTTCTTAACATCATTAATGAAGTTCTGTGGGTTCTCACTAAGGCTGGCAATTGGACAGGGTTTTGGGGTCCGGCCTGGTTCCCATACCGATAAGTTTGGTACCGGTTGAATCGATAAGGAATCGGTCTTATAGGGTACCGAAATCGGTACCGCAACGGAACCTGGTTTTTTATCCGGTTCCTGTCCGGTTGATCCAGTTCAACGGTCACTTCCCATTTTAATTTTAATTTTAATTTTTTTATTTTTAAGTTGAACGTTAATTTATAGCCGTTGGGCTGGGGCCCAAAACGGCTCAAAACAGCCCCCCACCCCTCTCTAACCCCTTAACACTATAAATATACCCATATTCTTTTATTTAAATCACAAATTCACAAATTATTTCATTAACATCTTACAAAATCTCTCAATTTCAATCTCTCATAAATTGATAATTATTATTTTGTGATATTGACTTGGAGTTCGGATTTTGGAGATTTATTTGAAGTAAATCGGAAGCTTCAATTGGCATCTCTCAATTCCGGCTTTGGTTATACGTCTACTTTTCCATAGACGTTCGGTACATTCGTTCCAACTTTAATTTTTTATTTGTTTATTAATTAAGTTATTTTATTTTTTTTGTTATATTATCTTGCTTGTTTTTCATAATATTTAATTATTTTAAACTTGAACATGAATTTGGAAAGAAATAGTGGTAAAAGACCAAT
>JAJOOR010014836.1:0-24709 GCA_036250505.1 Solanum acaule
AGCTTGACCCAGCTCGCCAAACGGCCCAACGTGCCTATTTTCCACCTATCTTTTCGACTTCAACCCCCGAAAGAAAAATTAAATTATGCACTAGTACAATTAAGCTTAGACCCATAACACTTAATCATGATAAACACCATGCACGCACAACCCCACAAGATTTAGCTTATTTTTATGCGCAACAAAAAGGGAATACAAAAATCAACATAAGACGGGAAAGGTTTACAAATTGAATTTGGCATTTCAACAAATAAAATCTATCAGAGAGGCCCAACACACATCAATTCAATAAGCCTAATCACATAAGAGAACAAATTTTTCAAAGAGGCCTCGGGGTTCGGGAAAACCAGCCTTTTATGCTGATCGAAGTACTTTGAAATGCTAGGAGGCAATGTAATCCGAAGTTCTAACACCAATCGACGACTAGAATACCAGGAATGAAAAGATAATGAAAATTACTTACTAGGTGCAGATTTGTGAAAGTTGAAATTGAGTGGAAAATGAAAATTTGTCAAACTTTGAAATCATTGGCCTTTAAAACCGTCCAATTGTTGCCCATTCGACGACATTAATCAAGATCACCAAACCACTCAGCGACACGCCAATTAGTCACTTGCCTCGCCAAGTTTTACAGGGCCTCCAGTTTATGGAGAGGTCCAAACGGCGGATAATAGCGGGATCACCAACCATTTTCGCGATTTGCCAACTGGATCTTTAGCTTGCCAACCTGCACTTTTCAACACTTTCCTCATTTTAACCTACAAAATCAACACACCATTATTTTATCAAAGAAAAATAAAACAATAAATGGTTTTGGGTTGCCTCCCGAACAGCGCCTTAGTTAATGTCGTGGCACGACTCAAGTCCACCTTCAAACCTCATTTTGGGGTTGAACCTAGTGTAACTAGGTGATCCCAATTGTTCATTTGGATGGAGCAGAGGTAATACATGACCCAAGAGAGTTTCAATTAGCTGGATAGATCTAGAGTGAGAACCGCTCATCTGAGTTAGCACTTCTACATTTTCTCTAATTTCTTCCAACACTCTATCTTGCTCATTTAGCTTTTGGACAATGATTAATAACATATCCTTGATACATCTATTTTCATTGTCCATAGACCTTTCCTGCTCGGTAGGTGGTATGCATTTGCTCTTCTTTCTGGACATCATCTCCAGTTCCTCAACCTTTTGGGTCAAGTTATTCACCTGAACCAACAAAATAATCAATTACTAGTCCTTCTCAGTATCCTTGTTGGTTTTGGCCACAAGGTCAAGGAGTTTAGCTGCAGTCTCATAGGGGTATCTCTCAAGACCACCCGAGACAAGTCGATCGATTAATCCTCTGTTCTCAGGATTAGGACTCTTATAGAAGCACTCCAGTAGAACTAGATCAGGAGTTTCATGAGTTGGGCATTGCATCAACAGTGCTTTAAACCTCATCCATGACTCATGAAAAAGTCCACCTTCCATCTGTTTGAAGGACAGGACAGTATCCTTGAACCTCATCACTTCCACCGAGAGGTTCTCTATTGGTTCATTGTCATTAACCACAATCATCTCTCCTGTTGCTAGCACAAGCATGCGAAACAAAACTAAAAATTAAGTAAGTATCACTATAACTAACAAGAACAAAATTCAACTTAACTAAAGTAACACCACTCCCCGGCAGCGGCGCCATTTTGATGTCTCCGTAATCAAGACGCATCTTCCAATGCAAGTGTCTACGATCGTACAATAGTAAAGTAACCCTACCAAGGGTTGGGGTTGAGTCCCAAGGGAGTGGTTTTGAGAATTAGTAGAAAAATAAAATTTAGTTCTAATTAGTCATAGCTAAAGATATTATCGAATGGAAACATGTTAAATCAAAGGGGTGACGCAAGCATCAATTATCAATGGGGGTTTGTGACAAGTAAGCAAAAACAACAAAAAATAAAGAGAGATACAATTATGGAGACGAGATTCTTGGGATGTCATAGGAACACGGGTTAGACTAGACTATTGGGTACATGCTTTTGATAGTAAATCCATTGAATATTTGTGACTAGGCTAGACTATAGTAGGGGTAAATTCTTTCTCGAGCAACTTACCCCGAATCAAATGGGTTCCTCTTGGACACCCACTTGCCGCATGAAGAACAACCTTCGCCTTAGCCCACTCACTCTCTCGTGCTGAGTGTGTGAGAGAAGGACTAGGGTTCACTCTCTCGAGCTGAACCTCATGTCGACCCACTCCCACCGACCATCAATTTAGTAGTCTTAGTTTTATGACCTCTCTCTCGACCAAGTTGAAAACAGAAAGGTGAAATTGTATTTGCAACTACAATTTCATTAAGTTCCAGCACAACTACTAAACGAAATTACATCTAAACAACAAATAAATCATCAACAAGCAGGAGCCAACAGATACTCTAACCCATATTCACAAAATCACACCCCAAGAATTGGGATTTTAGCTAGACATTAAAAGAGATAGAAATTTATACCAATATGAGTTTGCATTCAAATGAGTATGAAGATTTAAGTCTCAAAACAAGCCAAGATTGAGGAATCCACAAGAATCAAGTCCAAATTCTTGGAGTTGAAACCCTTTGAATCTCCAAGCTCTTCAAAACCCTCTCCAAACTTAGAACTCAAAAATTCTATATTAAAAATTGGATACTAAGCTACAACTCTTCAACGAGTATTTATAGTTTTCAAAAATCTGTGTTGTAGCGGATCATTTAGCATCGTTAGTCGAGATCACCAATCAACTCGACAATCCGCCCTTTGTAGGTTTCATCGCCGTTTTGCTCTATCCTTCAGCATCGTCGTGTTTGGATCATTGGGCGACATAGTACAGCTTCACGGAACTGCTCGATGATACGCCGACTGCTCCTTCATTGCTGATTTGATCCTTTCCTTCAGGGCTCAGCACACTGGAACAAAAGGCGAGGATAAGACCTTTTGGCGACTCGCCAAATGGGTTCGGCGATTCTCAGATCTTCATTTCTTCATTCTTTCAGCTTCCTTTGTTCCTTTTTTGCTAAGTAGTGTCCATGCTTTCCTTCAAACTCTAAATACCTGAAACCTAAGGGTTTTAATCAGATATTGAGATAAAATATGCATTTGAGGACACACAACCGATCATGCTTATACTAGTACCAACTATTATCAAACATAACAAACTAGAAAATACAAACATAGTGCCCTCATACTAAAGAAGTCCCTCACACATGATATTTGGGACTAACAAGTACTCTCACTCTCCAAAAGAACTTCTAACACTGCAAGTATACATACCATAGGCTTGCCCTTGTTTTCTATACTTCAACTATCGAACAATCGGAATAAGATCACTATAGGACTTTTATTGGCTTGTAGCATTGGCACAAGTTAGGTAGTGGAACATTTTGGTCTATGAGTGACTATATTACCTCAGTTCCCCAAAGTTCTTATTAGAACACATATCTTATTTGAGTGGTTCCAACCTCTTTTTCTTTAGCACATTCTAGTACCCACATAATATATTTTCTTCTTTTCTTTCTTTTTTCTTTTTGTTTATCATTTTTCTACTTATTGTAACTACCATTTACTTGAACCATTCATAACATACAATTTGGTTTCGTACCTTCGGAATAACCAAGTATATGATACTACAAAACTATTTCATTTTCATTTAGGTCATGACCACCCTCAACTTAGGGTTTTGGCCTGAGTTGTGGCATCGTGCCTTCGGAGAACCAAGGATACAAAATAAAAAAGGTGACAACAAAATCAGCTTCAACGCTCAATTAGGGTTCAAGGGTTAATTATTTCATTTGGTAGTTGTTTTTCGCTAAAGTGGACTAAAATAAAAAATGGCCTATGATCCTTTCATATCCAGTTATTCAAAAATATTAGCAAGACTACTTGGGAAAGTTCCAGCTTATACCTATAGAGTTAGACTTCATACAAAACTTATACTCACATGGCACATACCTACACTTTTAGTACAACCAATTTATGTCCTGGTTAGCAATGATCAACACGCAAGTATATGAGTGATGTACCATTAGTTTATGGTATTTTTGATGCATTATACTTGAAGTCAACATGCGTCTTAGGAAAATTTGTTAATAGATGTGATGGTATTTTGTTCTAATATTGTAGGAAATAGGTTTTTAGCAGTTAGAGTTTAACGTAGCTGAACAATCAGGATTTTCGCAACAGACGAGCTCACCCATGAGCCATCATTCACTTAAGGCGCCATAGGTGGAGCCGTAGGTTGTGTGTTCAAGGAAATCAGACGAAGTGTGGAACCACAGAGGCTAATAATGCCCCATATGTTGAGTGATAGACCGTGGATTGATGATCGTCGTTTGATTCAGAGAAGATGAGTTCCAGTACTTGAAAAACGAAGGGACTAGATGGACCGTGCATAGACCTATGAGCAGAAGGTGATGACCGTCGTCTGAAGACCTCATGATTTTTGCCAACTGCAAAACCACAGAGAAGAACATAGATCGTTGATCCAGTCATGGACCGTAGGTAGCCTGCCATTGATCGAAAGTGTCCAAACCAGATTTTCCTATAAATACTACTTTTTTTTCTTTTTTTTTATTTGAACGACCCTTGGGTGGGTCAAGGGCTTAGCAACACCCCAGGCCTTAGCATAGATAAAATAAATCAAAAGCACAAGGATGGGGACATAAACCTAACCTCGATCCTATGGTGGTTCATAAGTCTTCCTCCCTACTAAGTGTGGTTGACAAATCCCCATATACTAAAGGAAACTCAGAAAAAAGCACCTATAAAGAGGACTCCTCTCAGTACATAATTTCTAAGAAATTTAAATAAGGGAGACTCTCTCCTTACAAAAGTAAGAAGAAAATACTATACTAATCCTGATCACTAGGCTAATGCTACTACAAGATAAAAGGCCTACGTGAAGGATAAGAACCCCACATTAGGAACCAACTCATAGAGGCTTTTTGATTCTCTTTAGCTTTTAACTTCTGAAATTTTGCATTCCCATCTTCTCCAATAAGTAACTTCGTCTTGCTGCTGGTGGGAGCTGGTTAGGAACATAGTAATGCTGAATGATATCATGTTTGTGCCTTTGCTTGAATAGAAAATCTGCTGTGAAGTTGGCCTCTCTATAGGTATGTATTCCTTGGAAGGATTCACATTGAGCTATTAAGAGTTGGAGTTCTTGAATGTAATCTTGAAGTTTCCAGGGTGGTTTTGTGTTCTGCTTCAACCATATAGTTAGGAGCTCTGAATCAACCTCCAATATAATATACTTGTAGCCATGATTAATACACCAATGCAGGCCATAACTGGCAGCTTGAGCTTCTTCCTAGTTATTGGTCCCCATACCTAAAGGTATAGCAAATGCATCTATTATGTTCCCTTGGTTATCTCTTAAGATACCCCCCCCCTCCAATCTTCCCCAGATTGTTTAATGCACTCCCATCAGTATTGAGCTTATAAATATAGGAATGGTGTCTTTGCCAATATATCATACTAACCTTAGTCTAATGTTTGTAGCCCTCTATCCTATTAAAAAAATCTGCCCAGCAGACTGGCCATTGAATATAAGGGTAGGAGGTGTTGAGCACATGTAGAATGTCCTTAAGAATGAGATATTTGACCCTAGTGGTACTAGAGTTCTTACTCCCATATTTTGCTGAGCACCTACTTTCCCATAGGTTCCAGCAAATTACAATAGGAAGAACTGTGAATGATAATTTTACGGACCTCATTTTTGGCTTGAACCCTCCACCATTTTAGCAGGTGAATGCTCAGTTGAGATTGTTGATATGTGTCCCCCATGAAACCTGCAAAAAACCTCCAAATATGAACAACAAAGTGACTAGTACTAAAGAAGTGATTCACATCATCCTACCCTTTTTGGATGCAACAGAAGCACCTGGCTAGATCCACCCCAGAGGTTATGAGTTTGTCATTGGTTGGCAACTTGTTTTTCATTTTTCTCCAAAGCAGAAATTACATCTTAAAAAGGGTATTTCTATGCCAAATAAGAGAGTTGAGAGTGTTCTTCTCCTTTTTATGTCTGCAGATATCCCATGTAGAAGCACAAGAGAACATACCCTGCTCATTTGGCTTCCAAATTGCAGAATCATCTACCCCTTCCTAGTATTGAAAAATGGTGCTGAAAATTTGAGGGATTAGTAGAGGGGGAACCTATTGCCTCAGCTTATCTTCATTCCACTTCCCATCCACAAGAAAATGAGACACTTTGGAGTTGTTGAGACTGGAGATGTGAGTAGTATGCTTGGCTAGAGCCCCATCCCCTAACTAGTCATCCCACCAAAAGGAACAGCTTCTAGAGTTGATCTTCCATCTAATATGCTCCTCCACCTTGTTCTTGTTCTTCATCATATACCCATTGACTAGAGACTGACCAGTATCAAGCTTCTTTGCAACCAGATTTACCCTTTGGCAATATTTAGCTTTAAGAAAGCTCCCCCACAAAGAAGATTTAGACCTAAAAACCCACCACTATTTAAATTGGAGACCAGTGCAAATATCAGTGAGTTTTCTAAACCCAACACCCCCCTCTTCACAAGGTAAGCTCATAGTTTCCAAAGAGGTCCACTGGTATTTTCTTTTGTCATTATCCCTTCCCTAAAAGTAGTCTGCAATAACTGATTCAATATATGTAATGGTGGTGTTAGGAGGCGGCACTACAACCATTGTGTGAATGGTAATGGACTGTAGTACATGCTTGACTAGAGTGATCTTTCCTCCAAAACTAAGGCTCCTTGAGTGCCATCCACTAATCTTCTTAGTTACCTTGTTAACCAAGTGGGAGTAGTAGATAATCCTCTTCCCTCCATTGTATAAGGGACAACCTAAGTAAGAGATAGGACTGTCCTTTTGAGAGAATCCAGTAACCTCCTGAATAGTGTTAATGATACTGCAAGGGGTTTTGGTTACCTCTCTTTGTTGATGAGTTGGTTAGATGTATTTTCATAGTCTCCCAATACTTTCATAATAAGCTACATAGACTCCTTATCACTTGAGGTGAATATGATCACATAATCTGCAAAACTTAGATGATTGATTTGGGGTCCTCTAGGCTCCATCATAAAGCTTCTATATCACTGACTCTGATGTAGTAAGTTAAGCATTCTTGAAAGCACCTCTGCACCTAAAATAAATAGGGCAGGGGAGAGGGGGTCACCTTGTTTAAGGCCTCTTATGGAATGGAAAAAGCCATGTCTCTTTCCATTAATAATGATGGAATACTAATTGTTGCTCATAGTTCTCCAAACTAGGTAAATAAAAACTTCTCCAAAACCCAACTTCCTCAATACCAAACATGAGAATGCCTAGGAGACCCTGTCATAGACCTTGGTCATATCAAGTTTGATTATAGCATTGTCACCTTCTTTGGATTTTTTTATACCATGAGTAATTTCTTGGGCTAGCATAATGTTCTCGATAATGCTTTTTCCCTTCACAAACCCTGACTAATTTTTAGATATGAGGAGAGGGAGAATAGTAGCCAACCTCCTTCTTAAAATTTTGGAGATGATATTATTGGAGAAATTACTGAGACTAATGGGTCTGAGGTCAGTAAATATGTTAGGATGATCAGTTTTAAGAAGTAGTACAAGGCAAGCATGGGACATTAATCTTGGCACAGTGTGACCACAAAAGAAGGATTGAACTGCAGCCAGAAGATCTGTTTTAATAATATCCCAACACACTTTGTAAAATTTGCCTCCTATACCCCATCAAGTCCGGGAGCTGAATTAGGATTCATAGCAAACACAACCTGTTTTAATTCCTCCAAACTAGGCATCTCCTGTAGCATGTGATTCTGATCAAGTGACACCAAAGTAGGTAAATGATGGAGAATTCTTTCATCAACAATGTTATTCTGACCAGTGAACATATTCTGAAAGTAGTTACAGGTTGCTTCAGCAATTTGGTTATCACCCTGAATCCACTCATCATTGCCAGTGCAAATTTTGTGTAGAAAAAATCTTCTCCTTCTACCTTTCATAAGAGCATGAAAGTACTTAGTATTGGCATCCCCATCCTTAAACCATTGGAGTTGAGTTCTCTGCTTTAGGATAGATTCTTCCAATTTCAAGTGCTTCAGTCTTATTGTCAATCAACTCTTCCTCAGCTTTTTTAATCTTCTCCTCAAAGTCTTTGGTTTTGGCAAAGATGTCTCCATGCTCCTTTTTGAACCAATTGCTAAGGGTACTAGTAAGCCTTTTAATTTTCTTATGCAGTTGCCACATAAGATTGCCAGTCACCTCCCTATTCCAGCATGCTGAAATAGTCTCCAGAAAACTTTTATTGTCCACCCATCAATGAAGAAACTTGAAGTATTTAATTAGAATTTCCTCTCTTAGTATCATTTCCATCAGTAGGGGGCTGTGATCAGAACCTACAGATGGAAAGTGTTCTATAGTAGTTTGGGGAATAACCTCCAACCAATTATCATTGACCATGGACCTGTCAAGCCTTTTCCACATTCTACCTTGAGTAACTCTCTGATTACACCAGGTGTATTAATGCCCATTATACCCTAGATCAGTTAGGCCACATGCTTCAATCAGACTTATGAATTCAAAGCTCTTGTTCATATTGTAATAAACACCCCCTAGCTTTTCCTCAGTAGTTGTAATAACATTCAAATCTTCAATAGTGCACCATGGAATATCAATGTTTGAGAAGTGTAAGAGCATGT
The DNA here is from genome assembly GCA_036250505.1 of Solanum acaule. Taxonomy (NCBI): domain Eukaryota; kingdom Viridiplantae; phylum Streptophyta; class Magnoliopsida; order Solanales; family Solanaceae; genus Solanum; species Solanum acaule. The sequence goes on from JAJOOR010014836.1 coordinate 8,692, forward strand.
CCCAAAGAGGTCTTCTCAGGTGGTCTTTGCATTTGGCTTAGATAAAGGACATCATAAATTTGCATTATGATTAGTATGTTGGAACTCTCCTGTAATGTGTTGTTCTCCATTCTCCTGAATGTTACTAGTGATTTCATTAGACCAAAACAACCATACTTTTCCATTTGGATTACTGACAGCATGATCCATTTGGAGTTGAATTCTCACTATGGTGATGTGTATTTGTCCACAAAAGGTTCAAGAATAGCTATCATAGATAAATGATGGATTTTGTTGAGTGCTTGGAGTCTCTCCAGAGAACCCTGACTATTAATATTCCTGGTATTCCAACAAATTGTCTTGATCATTAAAAACCTTTGCTTTTGGACCTAGTAATTGGTATGCTAGAGGTAGCAGAGTTGCTGGTGATGACCTGTTGCTTACTTTGTTGGATGTGTCTCCTCCCTCTAAGGGATAATCCCTATTGATTTGTGACCTCCAACACTTCTTCTGGACACTCATCATGAAAGGTAAACCCAAATGCTTTGATCAAATGTGCATTGGTTTCCTCCTCTTCTTCTTCCTCATCATACTCATCAATGGACTGGTTATCCTGGTCTAACTCATCCTCAAAATTCAAGGCTCCATATTCATCATAAGTCTGCCCTGTCTCTTTGGTATCAGTGACCTTTTTTCCAGCATTTTGAGCATTATCTGCCTGAGTTTTATAAAGATCTGCACTTTTTTGTTGTCTCATTTTTATTGCATCCCTCTTCTGTTTGCTCATTTTTTCCTTGGATTTATTGTTGGACAGTTTCCCTTCATTTTCTTTCTCCACTCGTATCTTATCCTGTTTCTGCAAAGACTGTTGCCCTGTATCTACTAGCACTTGGGAACCTTGTCCTTTCTCCTGATATTCAGCTCTGTTCAGAGTAGATTGTGGGGTAGCAAGGGCTCTATGGTCACATCTATGGTCACTATCCAAAATCTCATGCAGAACATGAGTCAATTCCCTCCCCCCTTTGGATTCCCCATCCTGGAAGTTAGTGGTTTACTCCTTCACCCTCCCTTCCATACCTCCATCAACTTCTTTACCAACAACAACATTAGCAGGGGATTTAGGGAATGGGGGCTTAGAGTCAATACCTGAGTTGGATTGTCTTCCTTTCCCTATAGGAGTAGTGATATTATCCCTGTTTAGGGTATCATTCTTTTGTGCCTTAGACATGTCAATGTTACTTTTTTTCGTAGGAATTGTCTGAAACTCAGCTTGTTATCGTATTTTGTTATTTTCCTCTTCAGTAGGTATTTCATTTGTGCATGTATTTGTTTTTTTCTTCTAAAGCTGGAGATTAGCCCTTGGAGTATTTTGAATCTTACTTTTTTCTATGTTTCCAGTTGCATTTCCTTGTTCCTGTGAGCTACTTGGTTGGTCTTGCATTTCAAGATCAAGATCAATTTAAGCATTATGAGTAGGGATAGAAACCATACCTGATTGTTGTGTTTCTTCGTTTGAGTTTTCCGCTGTTCTTCTTGTTGTTGGTCTTTCTTTTGTTCACGTTGAACCTTGCTCATGTTGTGTAGGATCTCCATCTTTGAGTCTTTGTCTTTGTGAGGAGCATGTTGTTGTTCCTTGTTATCACTGTCTTTACTATTTTTATTCTTTCTTTCAACTTCTAATTCTCTCCTTCTTTTTATGATCCTCATCCATTTGTTTAATAGTGCACACATAATCCATGTGTGCTTGATGCATGTAGTAGAAGCAGTAGTCAGGTACATCCTCATATTCAATAGTCTTCCATTTCCCATCAGTAATGTATTCTCCAATGTAACCCATCCAAACATGAGGAGGTCTCTCTTTGGTAAGATCAAGTTGAACCTTCACCTTAGCTTTACTTCCCCTAGTTTTTTGGATAGAAGTTGAATCCAGGTAAAGCACTTTTCCAACAGGTATATGCAAACCAGACACATATTCTTTGTTACAACAATGCCATGGTAGTTCAGGTAGAGACACCCACACAGGGACAATAGGAGTCTCTACTTCAGGTTTAAAAGTGGGTGTCCAAGCTTGGATTCTCATCAGCTGGCCTGCTATGCTCATTCTTTGCTTGGTCCAAACTGTGTTATAGTCCAGCTCATTATCCAAGTCTATATAAACATGCCTTGAATTGAAGTGAGCAATTTTTGCCCCCCTCCCCCCTCCGATAGTTGAGTCTGTAGAACGAAGCTTTTTCTAATGAGCTCCACCTTAGGTATAGTGTGGCTGAATTTCCCAATCAAAATGTATTTGCCTTTTTCAACAAGGGGCCCCATCACTTCTTTTGTCCTATATAACACAGCAGGTAGACCCTGTTTAGTAGTGACCTCAGGAGTGGTAAGCTTGATAGGATTTTCAATTTTGGTTTGGTGATGCCTAAGTCTGCCAGCATAAGTTTGTACAATAGTGTAAGGGGCAGGTTCACGAATGTGCTCCTTTTTGGTAGAACCGGGAGGGGGTTGATCTTGGTGATCATTAGCTAGATTAGGCTTGGTGACAATTATATTTCTTTGATTAGAGTTTTGAGGCTCAAAGTTGCTAGAGACTTTAGGATAGCCATGATTCTAATCAACATTGGTCTTACTCTGAGGGTATTGCTGCTTCTCTTTAACTTGCTATGCCTAGTTAGTGTGCTGCAAATGTTGGCTTTTGGGCTTGGGGATTTGGCCGTTGGTTTGGACATGTACCTGCCCTCTATGATTCACAATATTATGCTCATTTGCACTATCATGCAAGTGAGCTTTCCCCCTATCCTTATCAGCAAGATTAACAGGACTAGTTTTAGAAATCATACATGATTGTTCCTTAGTTGTTGTTTGTTGTTTGTCCAACCCTTTTGTTGTTGTATTGGCTTGTCTGCCCTGCATATTTGCCTTAGTGGTTTCATCAATCAGACTAGATCCTTTACCTTGTCTAGGTAGTATGTTAATATGTGCATCTTGAGCCTGGTGTATCTCCTCCATAGTTTGGTTGTGATCATATTCCTTTGCCTTAACACGAAAAGAGAAGGTAGTTGAATTTGATACATTAATTACCTGGTTTTGATGAGTTCTCTCATCTCCTCCAATAATGAGTGTCTTCATTTCAGGTTCTTTGTTCCCATTGTGAACTTGTTCAACCACTATTCTTTCCACCAGGCTTCCATCATTGTCCTATGTATGCATTTTGGCAGAATTGTCTCCTTTTTAGACATTCGACTTGTTGGGGGGGTTGTTCGACGAATCTTTGTTACACATTCATGTTAGTATTCTCCTGGCGCTTCTCTTCTCTTTGTTTTTCAGCCACATAGTTCGCCGGAAAGTGCATTTTCAATGATTTCACCGTTAAAATTACTGGAAATTTCAGTAAGATGCTCTACTAACATAGGGGAGTAATCCCCATTGAAATTTTCATCTTGAATCTCTTCTAAAGAACCTCTTTCTTGAAGGCGCGATTAAGGTGATTCGCCTGCGATTCTCCTAGAAATTGCCTCTCCATTTTTCGCAAATGGGAAGGTGGATTCATCTGATTTTTGAGTATTACGTAGATTTTTGGATGGTGAATCGCCTTCACCACTCCTTTGAACTCAAATCTCGCCTGAGTGTGCCGTGGAAATAATTTTTTGAACAAAGTCCAATTCCCTCTCCAAAATTGATATGTGGATCGCCTCTTCTCTCCGCAATTTTGAGGAGTTGTAGGATGAATCTGTGGAAAAATTTTGTTGGGTTTTGCTAGTATTAGGTTCCTGCATCTTTTCCGTTTGTTCCGGCGGCCTAGGGAGCTCTACCAGCAGCATGACAGCTATTCCAGCAGTGCGAGAGCCGTTGTAAAAGCTAGCCGTTAGGGCCAATTTTTTGAGAGCATTTTTTAGAGAGATAATGTAGAGAGAGAAATACTACTTGTAGATTTCGTTTTTGGGGTGTTAGACCTTTTGTGATACTTTATTTTGTCTTTGATAATTATTTTGCAAACACTCTTGGCATTTAATTCTTAAAGTTGGTTTATGCAATTTGCTTTTAAATTTCAATTCAAGATTTTGGATTTCATCTATTCTTATTGTAAGTTCATGATTTCTATTTCAAACCCGAATATGAATTGTGATAACTCAAGCATGAATAGCTAAATCAACAACTAGGATTGTGAAGACCATGAGAATTAACAAAGTAAAATCAATAATTAAGTAATTCTTAAATAATGTTTATGCATGTATTGTTAATCCTTTCATTTTGAATGATTTTTAATGATGGCCAACGTTAGAACTCGCATCATTCCTACTTGCCGTCCCAGGGAAGTAATGAATGAGAAAGGGATTGAACAACGAAGACTTAGATTTGATAATCCGCTATCTAATATCCTAACTCACTTACTGTGAAGGCTAATCTGGGGTTAAGGGTAATGGTTAGTAAAGCATACACCCATAGATGGACCAAGTTGCGTGGTGAAATTCCCTATTTTGAGGACCAATAACTTTGGAGATACATAAATTACCAACCTTGCATGTTAACACTAGGATAAATTTGTTATCGTTGGAATTATTGCGCTAAGAACTTGTGGGGAACACATGTACCCTAGTTTTCATCTCATATTGAAATTTCAAACTGTGCAATTGTGATTTCTTGTTACTTGTTACTACAAATCAATCAACTATTTCTTTATATACAAATCCCCCCTTTTATGGAGTAATTTTACTAAAAGTAGATAGCCGTAAATTAGCCTAAGTCTAGACCATTTACCTTGTGGGATCGACCCTAACTTAAAAGTTAGGTTGTTTATTTGACAACGACCGCTTATACTTTTTTAGAGAGGTATAATTTGGGCATATCAAATTTCCGCATCGCTGCAGTGAAGTGTTTGCTTGAGTAGTGTGGGGCAACCACATTTAGACATGGATGCGATCGACTTAAGGGTGTTTCCAATTTCGTTGACAGGTGATGCTACAATATGGCTTTCATAATTACCTTATCACTCAATCACGACTTGGGATGGGCTACATAGGAAATTTATGGAGAAGTATTTTCCAGTGTCCAAGAAGTTGAATCTCAAGGAGAAACTCAATAACTTTGTGGCATTGCATAGGGAGTCGATGAGTAGCTCTTGGGATAGATTCACTAGGTTTATGAGGAGTGTGCCCAACCATCGTATAGATGACGAGTCACTGAAAGATTAATTTTACAGAAGGTAAGATGATAATGGAAAAGTTGTGCTAGATACTATTGCTGGAGGATCTTATGGAGCATGCACATTTCAATAGATTACTGAAAAAATTGAAAAGATCTCTAAGAATAACAAGGTATGGAGCACTAGAAATTCAAATAGTAGAAGCAACAGGTTTTTTGTACAAACCGCACTAATTCAGTCCAATAAAGATATTCGTGAATAAATGGCCAAATTGAGAACATAAATTGGCTTGGTATTGAAACATGTGAGCGGCAACACTAAGAAAGTGAATACAGTGAATTATCAACCTAGAGCACCATTTGCTGATGAGTATGTATAAGGAGGATGTGAATCTTGTGAATGATCAGACATGGGGTTTCCAGACTAACACCCAAGGACCCAATTTGGATAATTGGTGCCAAGGTTAAGGAAACTAAGGTCAGAACTACGAGAACTTTTATCGTGAAGGAAACTATGTCCGTGATGGGAATTACAATTGTGACAACAATTATAACCAGAAAGGGATTGGTAATAGGAATGATCCCTATATTCCACCTGGGAACAGAGATCATGGATCGAGTATAAATCACATTGAAGATATGATGCACAAGATGATGAACAGATTTTATTCGACTAATGACAATGTGAAGGAGATGCGTAATGATTTATCTGGCATTGGTGAAAAAGTTGAGTCCCATGCAGTATCAATTAAGCAGCAGTTGAGCCAATTTTTGACAAGTGTAAATCCATCAGCTAGGAACACTTCCTAGCAATACTATCCAAAATCTGAAGAATGATGGTCATTTCATGACAATCACTACTAGAGGAGGAAAGTATATTATAGACCCTGTTATGCCGACTAGAGTGAAAAGTGCAGAAAAGCATGTAAAAGAGGAAGTTTAGGTAGTTGAGAAGACAAAAGATCATAATGAGAAGGAGGCTGAGGTTACACAAAATATCATCCCTATGCCAAGACCTCGACCTCCCTTCCCACAAAGGTCGGTAAGAAAACGAAAGAAGGAAAATAATGCAGGTTTATAGCTATGCTAAAGCAGTTGTCCATAAATGTTCCTTTAGTTGAGGCACTTGAGAAAATGTCAGGTTAAGTTAATGAAGGATTTGATGACTAGGAAGAGGGCTGTAAACTTTGAAGATGATGACAAGTTGCAGCATTGTAATGCTATTGCTACTAGATCATTAGTGCAAAAGAAAGAGGATCCTCGAGCATTTACTATTCCTTGTACGATTGGTATGTTGCATTTCACCAAAGCTCTATGTGAATTGGTTGCTATCATTAATCTAATACCACTTTCTATTTACAAAGAGCTGGGCTTGGGAGCCCCCAAACTGACTGCATTGCGACTACTCATGGCTGACCAAACTGTTAAAAGACCAATTGGGGTACTTCAAGATATCCTTGTGAAAATTGAATCATTCCTATTTCCGACGGATTTGTTATACTAGATTGTGAATTAGATTTTGAGTTTCCCATCATCTTAGGGAGACTATTTCTAGCTACCGAGCATACTTTGGTTGATATGGAAAAGGGGCAGATGAAGTTTTGTTTGAACAATGAATAGGTCATTTTTAATTTGCAGATCTATGATGCATGATAGTGATCTTAAGGCGGTGTCCATAGTGAATCATGATGTTGAGGAAGTGGCAGAGGTTTCTATTAAGGAGAGACTTGGTGTTGAGGTGTTAGCTGTTGTGATCAAGAATTTTGATGGAGATGGTATTGATGAATATGATGAGCAAGTAGTTGCACTTGTTGGGGTAAATTTGTCTCATCGTCAACCAAAGAAGCTGGATCTTGATTTAAAGAATTGAGACACTCCGCCTGCGAGACCATCTGTTGAGGAGCCTCCGATGTTGAGCTTAAGGCTCTTCCATCTCACTTGGCTTATGTGTTTTTGTGCCAAAATAGTACTTTGCCTGTTATTATTGTTGCTAACTTCAATGAAGGGCAAGTAGAGGCATTGATATCAATCTTGAAATGATTCAAAATGCTTTCAAATAGACTATTGCTGATATTATTGGTATCCCACCGGTATGTGTCCTCACAAAATTCAACTTATGCCAGATTGCATGCCAAGTGTTGAGCACCAACAAAGATTAAATCCACCGATGCAAGAGATTGTGAAGAAAGAAATCATTAAGTGGTTTGATGCTGGAGTCGTATATCCTATTGTTGATAGTAGTTGGGTGTATCCAGTGTAATATGTGCCAAAGAAGGGAGGAATCACTGTGGTTCCTACTATAAAGAATGAGCTCATTTCTATGAGGCCGGTGACTGGTTGGAGAGTTTGTATGGACTATCATAAGTTGAATGCGTGGATTGAAAAATATCACTTCCTAATGTCATTCATGGATCAAATGCTAGATCGTCTTGCTGGAAAGGGTTGGTATTATTTTCTAGATAGGTGTTCGAGCTATAATCAGATCTCTGTAGCTCCAGAAAATCAAGAGAGGGCCATCTTCACTTGTCCTTATGGGACGATTTTGTTCAAGAGGATGTCATTCGAGTTGTGTAATGTGCCGATGCCTTTTTAGCATTGCATGATGTCAATATTTTTTTATATGGTGGAGGACACAATTGAGGTATTTATAGGTGATTTCTCTGTAGTTGGTGATTCATTTGATAATTGCTTGGTTCATTTAGGTGAAGTTCTGAAACGGTGTGAAGAATGCAATATTGTGCTCAATTGGGAGAAATGTCACTTTATGGTGAAAGAAGGTATAGTTTCGGGCCATCAAATTTCGCTGAAAGGAATTGAAGTTGATAGAGCAAATGTTGAAGTAATAGAAAAACTACCACCACCCATACCTGTGAAAAGTGTTAGACATTTTTTGGGGCATGCAGGTTTCTATGGGAGGTTCATAAAGGATTTCTCAAAAATTTCTCACCCATTGTGCAAACTACTCGAAAAGGAGTCTGAGTTTGAGTTTGAAAATGCTTGTCTGAGAGCATTCGAGGGGCTGAAAGAGAAGTTGACTTCTGCACCAATCATTATTTCACTGAATTGGGGACAACCGTTTGAAGTGATGTTTGATGTGAGTGGGATGGCACTTTGCATAGTATTGGGGCAAAGGCGAGAGACAATTCTTCATCTTATATACTATGCGAGCAAAGGTTTGAATGTTGCTCAAAAGAACTATACTGTCACTGAACAATAATTGCTTGCTATAGTCTTCACGTTTGAGAAGTTTAGATTCTATTTTCTTGTCACAAAAGTTATTGTGCATACTGATCATTCGGCATTGAGGTATCTTATGGAAAAAAAGGATGTCAAACCAAGAATGATTAGATGGGTATTATTGTTGCAAGAATTTGACTTTGAAGTGACATATAGAAAGGGAAGAGAAAACCAAGTCGTTGATCACTTGTCCAGATTAGAAGAAGTGGCCATGATCAAGTTAGGAGATGGAGTAGAGATAAATGATGCATTCCCTGATGAACAGGTATTGACTTCTTCTTTTGACCTTATTCCTTAGGTTCATAATTTTTTCCAATTATTTGGCGAGTGATTTGGTGCCTTCAGATCTGTCATTTCACTAAAGAAGAAAATTCATTTCTGATATAAAGAAATATCTTTTGGAAGAGCCTTACTTGTTTCGTATTTGTGCTGATAGGATTATTTGTCGTTGTGTGCCTGAGGTTGAAATGATGAGTATATTAGAGGCGTGTCATTCATCTCCTGTTGGTGGGCACCATAGTGGTATCCAGAGTACTCATATAATCTTGCAGTATGGGTATTACCGGCCTACTATCCACCAAGTTGCTCAAAGAGAAGGATGAATTTCAAGGAAGCAAGAACTCCCAATGAATCTGTTACTAGTGATTGAATGTTTGATGTTTGGGGTCTTGACTTCATTAGTCCATTTGTGAGCTCAAATAGGATCAAGTATATTCCTGTAGCGGTTGACTATGTCTTTAAATGGGTGGAAGTTGTTGCACTTTCAAAGAGAAAATGACATAAATGGTCCCTAAACTATCCTAGTAGGTCTAAAATAGTCCCTTAACTATACAGTTGACGGATATGGTCCTTTAACTATCCACCTTTTTGTCAAGTTTGGTTTCCATCCACTTTTTTAAAAACTGTTAGTTAACACCGTTAAGTCAATCTGTTAAGTCAATCTGTCTCCTTTTTATTTTCCACTTCTTTTTCTTCATTATCTGTTAACAGTGTTAACTAACGGTTTTTTAAAAAAGTGGATAGAAACCAAACTTGACAAAAAGGTGGATAGTTAAAGGACCATATCCATCAATTGTATAGTTAAGGGACTATTTTAGACCTACTAGGATAGTTTAAGGACCATTTATGTCATTTGCTCCACTTTCAAACAATGAAGGAAAGAGTGTCATTGCATTTTTGAAAAATAATATTTTCTCCAGATTTGGTACACCAAGGGAAATTATTAGCGATGGAGGTTCTCACTTCTGTAATAAGTTATTCAAGGTGTTGCTTAAGAGGTATGGTGTTCGTCACAATGTAGCAACCCCTTATCATCTGCTGTCTATTGGGCAAATTGAAGTGTAAAATAGAGAGATTAAGAAAATCCTTGCAAAGACTGTGAATGCAAACAGAACTGATTGGTCAAGAAGGCTTGATGATGCTTTATAGGCCTATTGCACTGCATTCAAGACTCCCATAGGTATGTCCCCCTACGAACTTGTATATGGGAATTCTTGCAATTTACCAGTAGAATTAGAGCACAATGCAATGTGGGCACTCAAGAAGCTGAATTTGGATTGGGGTGCCACATCAAGTGAAAGATTGAGTGAGATAAATAAGCTCAATGAGTTTTGCCTAGAAGCGTATGAAAGTTCAGCCTTGTACAAGGACAAAATGAAAAGGTATCATGATCAAAAGATTGATAAACGTGAAACCACAGTTACAACCAGTACTGGTCGACACCCATGACCTACGGGACATGGGGAAATCTACGGACTGTAGATCTGGGTCCGTTGATCCAGTGCACACCTGAGTAGACTAAGTTGTGAGCCAAGGTTTGGCTTACGGTCCGTCATTCAATCGATGGACCGTTCTGCTCAACCGTCATTCCAACTACTGGGACCTAAAAGTTGGCTTCCTAACCTACGGTGGGTATCGACGATTTGTCATTTAGTTGAATGCTTGTCTATACCTACTATAGGTCCTAAAAATAGCTACTACCCAGAAACTTTTTTTAGTTCCGAATTTAGTTTTAAATTTTTTTGTTGGTTTGTTTTAGATACTTTGGTTACTAATAAGTCCCTTATACGTGAAATGGCGCCCAAGAAGATAAACATTTACCAAAGACAAGGAAAGTCAAAGTTTGTGGCTCTTTCACGCCAGTTGATAGAGCATTCTAGTGGGTCAGAGTAAAAACCTGAGCATACCAGAGGCTCCCCCATTGAAACTTTGACCACGAGACACCGATATAGGGAAGTTGTGATGTCGGATGAGGAGAACTCACAGAGTCATGAGATTGACCCCCAGTCTGAGGAGGGGGCTCAACTTTCACATAGGGAGAACGGAAAGTCATAGTCTAGCTCTAATTTTGGCTCCAGCTCTGATTTGGTTGCCGCCTCAGCTTCGAATGCTACATGTTCTAGCGAGGCTCATGACCCTCCCGATTTAAGATATGAGTTGATACACCTGTCTACTGAGCCGAATAAATGGACTATCAAGGGGATGTTCCAGATTTACATGGATGATCTATATGTGAATGAGTAGCAGAGGTTAGCCTAGACCATTACTGAGGAGCGTCAGGTACTTATGGGGAGCCTCTACACCATGCCTGATATTCATGAGCTTTTGAAGAAGTACAAATGTGAGTGGATGGCGGAGAGTCCGAGCATGTATAGGGAGGAGATAGTGAGGGAGTTCTATGATTCCTATGCAGGCACAGTGCAGAATGCTATGCCACGGTGAGCCAAGCCTTTGGCTCAACCTACATTGCTGACTACTATAGTGAATAGTGTACCTGTTAACATCTCAGAGACAACCATCCACCATTTTATTTATGTCCCAATGCATGTTCAGCTGATTAATAAAGTTGAGTACGACTATAACATGTGGATAATACATGGCATATATTTTAGAGACTTGGAACAGAGGGAACAATTATTACGCTGGATGGCTCGCCACATTCCTGATAAGGGAGAGAGCACCGAGTAGATGCTTGATATGAAAAAACCAATTAGGAAGGCCATCTTGAGGTTTGTGGCAAAGTTTTGGTGGTCCGTCATACGACACATACTTTCTTCCATACATGCAGAAAATATTTTCACTTAGGACCATATGGTGATGCTTGCAGCATTGATGGAAGGGCTAGAGATCAACTTCTCCAGGATCATTATTTCAAAGATTCATGAGAGGGCCTTCCGGTGGACCACTACTATTCACTTCTCGTGTTTGATCTTCCATCTCTACGGGGAGGCGATAATACCTCTATGGCATTTTGATAGGCTAGTTGAGGCAGACAAGATTGTTGATGTGGGTTTGATTAAGGATGATGTGAACCCAGCGGCTCCGAGATAAGGTATGTAGATTGACTTGCCACCCTTGGGTGATGATGAGGCTATTGATCTTGAGTAGGTTGGGATTGAGCGAGAATTCGATCACTATATTTTTACCACTATGATGGAGGCCAATATACAGGCTCCACCTTCTACTTCTACTGGTCATGTTGCACGCACACCCCATGCTACTACCCATTCTGGGTTTGCTTTGCTGCCACTTGCTCGAGTCCAGAAGTTAGAGACTCAGATGGCCACTCTTCTTCAACATATGTGACCTTGGATGAAGAACTTTGTTGAGGAGTCGTAATAGAGGATAAGGGCTGCAGTGGATGTGAAAATTTAAGCGGTGCATCGAAGGATTGATGCATTTGATCTTAGGATGATGGAGCGACCTCAGCCTATAGTTGATTTGAGTACTTTCCAAATGGATTTAGCCAGACTCTAAGCTGATGTTGATGCTCTTGCTACTCCAGATGAGGTTTCCCTAGGGCCCAAACCCGAGGTAGATAGTGATAAGGTGGTGTTTACTGCCTTATTTGGAGATGATGCACCTTTTCTTGACCCCCTCATGCAGCTGTAAAGCACACCTGTACTTTTGGACCCACCATTGAAACGGAAAAGGAGAAAAGGGCCGAGGGAGAGGCAGCTATTTGAGGTGGCCCAGCGGCAGTCTATATGTGATGAGGAGTTGAGGTAGCGGAGAGTGAGAGAGTTGGTTGCGGGTGCATCTGGATCGAAGATCACTACTGATGGTGTTCCCATTACCATTGAAGGCATTATTGATGGTGTCACTCTTGTTGATCCAGCTAACTCCGGGAAACTAGACCCACCAGCCTTTTGAATTGGTTTTGGCGCTTATACACCACAGGTTTGTCTCAGCCGATGTATTACATTTTATTTTTGTGCATTGAGGACATTGCACTATATTTTATGTGAGGGTGGGGTGAATGGGATTGTGAATATTAGGTTGACGTATAAGTAATCTAACTCGCAATCCTCCTTGGGGTTTTCTTGCCTATGTTCTTTTCCCTGAGGAACTGTTTTATTTTTTGTTGAACTGGTATGTTTAGGATAGTATAAATGTAGAAGTAGCTAAAAATGAAAGCATGATGGCATAAGAAAATGAAAATGAAAGTGGTGAATTGGATTGTGAGTATTAGGGTGAAGTCTGAGTAACCCAAATCGCAATCCTTCCTTAGGGTTTTCTTGCGAGGAACTATTTTAATTTTGTTGAACCAGCATGTTTAGGATATTATAAATGTAGAAGTACCTAAAAGTGAAAGCATGATGGCATAAAAACATGAATATGATACCCCTCCAAATTTTGCTTATGTGCTAATTTATGAGCTTGATAAAGTTGAATGTGTTGGATCTTGATATTACATGATAGGAACCGATTTGACAACATGACTTAAGCTATGACTTGAATCTGATGCATTAATGATTTGATAGTGAAACTGTGCCATGAGAGTGTAAGACTGTTTGTTACATTCATATAGTGTGTGTCAATCTAGAACTTGCCATGTTAGTCTTGCTAAGATGATTTGAACTGGAAATTGGGAAATTATGATAGGTCGTTGTTGATAATGAGTCTAGTTAAGCCTAAAAGCAACAAACCAAAAGAAATAAATGCTCCCTTTGATCCAAATATTTGAGCCTAATAAATACTTTTTCTTTCAATATACCCAACTCACCTTGACCTACAAATTTGTATTTGCCCTGGTCTCTCCTTGGACATTATGCACCTCAGCTCAGGCTAAAAGCCTAAGTTAAGGGTGGCTGCTTCAGAAGATTTCCTTAATATCGCCCGGTCCTCCCAAGGACATCGTGCTCCTCAACTCATGCAAAATGCATAAGTTGAGGGTGGTTGTTACAAAGGAAAACAGGGGACGAAAAGAGTCGTGTCTAGAAAAAAGAAAAATTTTAAAAATGTGCAATGAGTGTGTGACTAACAAAAAGAAACAAAGAGGGAAAATACTTGAATAAAAAGATGAAACAACCGAGAATGTCAAGTGAAATATAAGGAGAAGAACAGAAAAAGAAGGCGATGTCAGTGTTGGTTGTAAAGAGATAAAATAGCCAATGTAAAGTCAAGGAGGGCAGAAAAGTCACTTATTGTCCAAATGTACCATACCAGACCCTGAGCCTATGTTACAAGCTAAGAAAGTCCTATAGTGAACCTACATAATCACCTTGGAAAGTCAAAGCGGAGAAAATAAGGGCAAGCCTATGGTATTGAGCACTAACTGTATCTGAATTCACTTCTGAGTGTGAGTATATACTAATTCCCTAGCTAAAACATCAAATTTTGTGTGAAAATGGGATTTCTTTGTCGTTTAGAGTTTGTTGTGTCACTTTAGGACAAGCAACTATTTTAAGTTGAGGGTGTTAATGTACCGTGAGTTTATAGTGTTTTTGATGCATTACACTTGAAGTTTGCTTGCATCTTAGGCAATTTTTTATTATATGTGACGGTATTTTGGTCTAATCTTGCAGGAAATAGGTTTGGAGCAGTTAGAGTTCAATGTAGCTGAAACTATAGGATTTTGGCAAAAGATGAGCTCACCCATGATCCGTCATTCACTTGATGCACCGTAGGTGGAGTGTTCAAGGAAATCTGAAGAAGTGTGGAACCACAGAGGCTAATGACGCCCCATATGTTGAGTGACGGACCGTGGACTGATGGTCGTCGTTTGATTCAGAGAAGATGAGTTTTAGTACTTGAACAACGAAGTGACAGGACGGACCGTGCATAGACCTACAGGCCATAAGTGATGACCGTCATTTGAAGACCATAAGAGTTTTGCCAACTGCTGAACCACAGAGAAGACCACGGACCGTAGGTGGCCATCCGTTGATCGAAATTGCCCAAATCGGATTTTCTTAAACTTCTTTTTCCTACTTGGTTTAGGATTTAGTTTCTATAAATATTACTTGTAGATTTCGTTTTTGGGGTGTTAGACATTTTGTGATACTTTATTTTGGGTTTGAGAATTATTTTGCAAACACTTGGCATTTAATTCTTAAAGTTGGTTTATGCAATTTGATTTTGATTTTCAATTCAAGATTTTAGATTTCATCTATTCAAATTGTAAGTTCATGATTTCTATTTCGAACCCTAATATGAATTGTGATAACTCAATCATGAATAGCTAAATCCACAACCAGGGTTGTGGGTACCATGAATAATTAACAAAGTAAAACCAATAAATAAGTAATTCTTGAATAGTGTTTATACATGTATTGTTCATCCTTTTGTTTTGAATGCTTTTTAATGGTGGCCAACATTAGAACTCGCCTCATTCCTACTTGTCGGAACAAAGAAGTAACAGGATTGAACAATGGGGCTTTAGACGTGATAATCCGCTATCTAATAGCCTGAACCACTTACTGCGAAGGCTAATATGGGGTTAAGGATAAGGGTTAGTAAAGTATATACCCGTAGATGAACCAAGTTGCATGGTGTAATTCCCTATTTTGAGGACCAATAACTTTGGAGATACATAACTTACCAACCTTGCATGTTAACACTAGGATTGAGTTACTATTATTGGAATTACTGCATTAAGAATCTGTGGGGAACACATGTACCCTAGTTTTCATCTCATATTGATATTTCAAACTGCGAATTGTGATTACTTGTTACTACAAATCAATCAACGGTTACTTTATTTACAAATCACACTATTTTTACGGAAGTAATTTGTAACGACCCTATAAAGGAACTAGTGAAACTAGAGCCTAATGTTCGTTCGTGTTCGTCATGAGTTTTGATGTGGTTTAATGTTGTCCCGAGCCATGGTTGAGGTGTTTAGGGGTTAGACATCAAGTTACAACTCCCCAAGGACAACCCTAAGGGTCCTTGAGGAGGACCCTAAGTCTAAACCCCAAGACCCTAAGGAAACCATCTAGTTGGCCAAAATTGGGTGACCTACGGAAGGGGTCCACGCCCCATAGGTCCATCCAAGCCCCGTGGATGGCCTCCGTAGATCAGGCCCCTCCAAACAAAGCCACAGACCCAGACCACGGACCAACAGTATGGTCCATGAATGGACTCACGGTCTGTGAGTCTAGGTCCTTGGTTCGCACCTGCTTGCTATCAAGTGACACGGCCAAATGAGGGGTGAATTAGTAAATTCACCCCAAGTCTTTTAAAGTGCATGGATGATTATTTTAGGTGTTTTAACATATTTTAAGAGTATTAAAAACATTGAAACCCTCATTTAGACTTCATCTCTCAAAAACAAAACCCTTCTCTCCTAAAAGTTCTCTCTAGAAACTCCATTGGAGATCAAGGTCAAGTTCAAGCTAGGGTTGGGGATTTCTAGGTGTTTCTTCTTCAATTTCGTGGGATTCTT